>JAOXJP010194845.1:0-12183 GCA_025762735.1 Platanus orientalis
GTATGGGTAAAAAAGGATGACTTAAAGTGTTTGATCATTTACACCGCACTAATAGTCGAAAGCTCATCAAGATGGTATCTTGATAGTGTGTGTTTAAGACACATGTTCGGTGAAAGAGACTTGTTCACCAAACTTGAAGAAACTCATGGTGGATATGTTATATTTGGTAATGGAAATACCACCAAAATCCTTGGGGTAGGAATAATAGTAGCTCCCGACATTCCATAACTTACTAAGACTCTTTATGTGCAAGGCCTTAAGCACAACTTGATAAACATTAGCTAAATATATGATAAATTCTATAAAGTTCAATTCAGTAAAGATGAATGTGTGATCAATGATCACAAGGAATATAACCTTGTAGCCAAAGGAGTGAGGATAAGTGACAATTGTTATGTCATTAAACCCCATCCTCAACAAGGGGACACTTGTATTATAACCCAAAAGGATGAGACTAATCTTTAGCATCAAAGATTAGGACACCTCAACTTTAGGGATCTTACAAGACTTAGTAAGAAATGGTTAGTCAAGGGCCTTCCCAAGCTAAATAAGGTTGACAACCAAATGTGTAAAGGTTGTTAAATGGGGATACAAACTATAGTCTCCCATAAGAAAACTACATTAATAGGGACTACTAAACCCCTAGAACTTCTTCATATGGACTTCGCCTGTCTAATTAGAATGGAGAAGAGTCTAGGAGTGAAGAAATATTTCATGGTGGTGGTTAATGATTTCTCTAGATATAAGAGAAATTAGAGGATTTCAACAAATTCTTGAACATTTGTAAAATGATCTAACTATCAAACGAATTCATAGCGACCATGGTAGAGAATTTGAGAATCGTAAATTCTCAAATTGGTGCAAAGAGTTAGGAGTAAAACATGAATTTTTAGACCCTAAAACTCTCCAACAAAATGGAGTGGCTGAAAGGAAGAATAAAACTCTTCTTAGCATGACTACGTCAATGCTCACTAGAAAGAATATAGCCAAGAGGTTTTAGGCTAATACAATTAGCACAGCGTGTTATCTCTAACCGTGTCTATCTTAGACCAGGTACCTCTAAAACAATCTATGAACTATTGAGTGGCAAAAGGCTAACTATGAAATACTTTAAAGTATTTGGCAACACTTACTATATTTTTTAGGATAGAGAACATCCAGGTAAGTTTGGTGGAAAGAGCGATGAGGCCATGCTCTCGGGATACTCCACCACTAGTAGAGTCTACCGAGTTTACAACATTAGGACTCACATAGTGAGAAAGTCAATTAATGTAGCTATAAATGACTTTGAGGCAACTTTTGAGCAATGAAACTTGCCAGTTGTGTTGTTTAACCATGAGAATGAGAGCTCATCTCATTTGAAAATTGAGAAATCCCAAGACAATCAAGAAGAACACTTTTCTCAATCTAGTTCCAATGATGATGTTGAAGAAATTCAACCTCAACCGAAGGACAAGAGGTTCACTAAGGGGTTATCACAAGATGAAAATATTGGTGATTCCAACAATGAAGTGAAGATTGGGCGACAAATTGAAAACATCCTTACTAATTTTTGTTTCACATCCAAAATAGAGCCAAAACGTGTCAAGGAGGCTCTAAATGATCTGAATTGGATCTTGGCGATGTAAGAGGAACTAAATCAATTCTAAAGGAATGATGTATGGTTTCTCACCGAAATTCCAACTAACAAGAGTCATTAATACCAAATAGATATTTAAAAATAAACATGATGAACATGGTACAGTGACAAAGAATATGGCCAGACTTGTTGTAAAGGGGTATGCCCAAATAAAAGGCATTAACTTTGATGAGACATTTGCTCCTGTTACTAGATTGGAGTCCATTAGCATTCTTTTGTTCATAGCATGCCATTTGAAATTTAAATTATGTTAGATGGACATCAAGAGTGCATTCCTAAATAGAATTCTCTAAGAATAAGTATACTTGGAGCAAACTGAGGGATTTGTGGATCCTCATTTGCCAAACTGTGTATATAGACTCAAGAAGGCACTATATGGTCCCAAGCAAGCTCCAAGAGCTTGGTATAAAAGACTCACTTGATTCCTTCTTGATCACCATTTTGATCAAGGGAGTGTGGACAAAATACTCTTCATTGAGAAGCAAAATGGTCACATACTCATTGCTCATATATATTTAAATGATATAATTTTTGAGTCTACCAGTGAGGAGATGTCTCATGGTTTTACCCAAATTTTCATCCATCAGCTCCATTTTATGCTGAATTTGCTAACCTTTATAAGCCTTCCCACATTAAAGCATCAAAAGGTTGGAAAATTATTATTTTACCTCTGTAACTTTAAAAATCCCAATTATAGTCTATTGGACTCATTTTCTCTAAGACTCCTCAGCCTTCATAATTCCTCCCACAGTAAAGCCCTTTTGAATTTGCAAACTTTTATAAGCCTTCCCACATTGAAGCATAAAAAGGTTGATAAATTTCCATTTTTACCCCTACACCTTTGAAAATCTCGACTTCAGGCTATTAGAGCCATTCTATCCAGGACTCCTGAGGTTTCATAATCCTTCCCACATTAAAGCATTAAAATCTAGGGAAGTTACCATTTTACCATTGTATCTCCAAAATCTATTATTTTCTGTCAAAATTAGACCCTTAGTAAACCCTAGACATTGTCCCCATCATCTAAATGGCTCAAAGTCATGTCTTATACCCTCTCATCCTAATCATCTACAAGACTATCCAAAGAATCAAGATATCCAGAGACCCAAAAAACCCCAAAGTCTCAATATTTTCCCAAACAGTCGAAAGACAATTTTGGCCATATTTGACCTTCTATAGGTCCCCGAAAGACATCCAAACAGCCAAATTTAGATCATTCAAAAGCCAATTCTCTATTTTTTTTAGACTTCAAGGCTAGCCATCAAACTCAAGTATTGACAAGACTATTGTACACTAATTTCCCTATAACAAGCCCAATCATTTTGTAGCAAGTGTTGGACCTCCGGTAGACCTCCAAAAGCTCGTCATAGATCAGAAACTTAGCTAATCAATGGCCCCATCTTGGTAAGCCCAAGATTTCTCAAGAAAAACCATATTAGGTCTTCCAAGAAACCTAGTATACACTGATTACCCCATTCTCTCTCAAATCATAGCAAAACCACTTCTATTAGCCTTAGACAGTCGGTAAACCTCTGAAAACTCTCCGAGAATCTCAATGCCTTAAGGTCAGGCCCATTTTCTCTAAAATTTTGAGTTCTTTGATTAACCCCCTAATAGATTGGTCCATTTATAGACTCAACACAGCCCAATTACTCATTTCTTCCCAAGTTCAGGCTATATTTTTTTCTACGAATTAAACTTCCTTTGGAAGCCTTCTAAAAATTCATGAGGAATCAGAGTGTCTACCTATCCGAACATGTGGACTCATAGTTCCAAGACCCAAAATTGCATGACCCCCAACATTCCAACTTAGGACCTAGCAAAAATCCATCTAAATTCTGTTAGAGATTTAGTCCATGACAAGTCACAGTTTCAAGTACAGATTTTGACTCGGGTATCGGTTTCACGACTAGTCAGGGTTCAAGTCATGAAAATGATAATATATAGTCTATGGGAAATTGCTATGTATTATTCATGACAACTTTTTAAGGGTTCAAGTCATGAAAATGATAATACATAGTCTTGGAAATTGCTATGTATTATTCATGACAACCTTTTAAGGGTTCAAGTCATGAAAATGATAATACATAGTCTTCTTGAATTCTATTGCTAAGGGGCCGAGGCCCAGATTCATTGTAGAGGTCGAGGCCCAGATTCATTATTGAGGAGCCGAGGCTCAGATTCATTACTAAGGGGACGAAGCCCAGATTCATTGCTAAGGGAACGAAGCCTAGATTCATTACTAAGGGGATGAAGCCCAATTCATTGTTGAGGGGACAAGGCCCAATTGCTGAGGGGATGAGGCCTAATTGCTAAGGGGACGAAGCCCAATTCACTGCTTAGGGGACGAAACCCAATTCACTACTGAGGGGATGAAGCCCAATTCACTGCTTAGGGGACAAAACCCAATTCATTACTGAGGGGACAAAACCTAATTCATTGCTGAGGGGACAAAACCTAATTCATTGTTGATGGGATGAGGCCCAATTCATTAAGGGCATTGGCCCATACGTCATTCAGAGGGGCCAAGGCCTAATTTCCTTAAGGGTGGTGGCCCAAATTTTACTCGGAGGGGCCAAGACCCAATTTCCTTAAGGGAAACAACCCTCATTGCATCTTAGAGGGGCCAAGGCCCAATTTCCTTTATTTAAGGGCCATGACCCAAATCCATTGCTTAGGGGCTACAACCCAAATCCATTTCCCAGGGGCCACGACCCAAATCCATTTCTCAGGGGCCACAGCTCAAATCCATTGCTTAGGGGCTACAACCCAAATTTCACTTGCTTGGGGGTTGTGGCTCAATTTCTATTCGTTTGGGCCTCATGGCCCAATCTTCTTTTGCTTAGGGGCTGGGGCCCAATCTTTTTTGCTTAAGGGCCTGGGCCCAATCTCATTTGCTTGGGGATCCATGCCTCAATTTCCATTGCTCAAGGGCTATGGCCCAATCTATTTTGCTTTTTATTTACTAGGAGGTGGTACCTCCTCTTTGATTGATTTTGCCATGAACGGCCTTGTTGGGAGATGACTCAACATCTCCGATTGGGGCCTAACGACAATGTCTCATCTCCGTATTAAAATCAAAAGAGTCATGTTTGTGTTGTATTTAGTCCAATGGTAGAGGAGGTTGTTGTAGAAATCCCAATTGGGATCCCTGTTACCTCATGAAGTCTATGTTGGCATATCTTGCCCAAGCATGATGTCGCATGACACATTGCAGTGAGTTTTCAGATTCATTGATTAAGCATGAGATTTGAAAGCTATGTGCATGAAACACTCTGTTAAGTTGGCATTTATGGCAGCCCCTTGGGCCTAGTTCTTCTATGAATGGCATGAATGTTTGGATTGGCTATGCTGATGATCATTAGTTATGCATTTGATCTCATGTTACTGATAGTTATGCCCCAGTTTGCTCCAAGCTCAAGGAGGACTTTAGTTATGGGCTGAATGACGGCTTAGGTAATGGATTTGAATGAAAGGTGTAAAAGGCCCAAAATAGTTATTAATTGTAAACTTAATCTCCAATGTTCAATGATGAAGAGAGGTCTTGAGTGTGGGATGAAATGTGGCTTAGGACATGGGTGCCAATAAATGTTGAAGAACAGGCTTAAAATTGTAACATTTCATCAGGTTTATGATTGTTCAATATCATAAGATGTGTCTTGACTGTCTATGGATGTGAACAATTTGACAGACATGAGAGATATGGTGCATTCTCAATTTTGCAAAGACTTGCAAAATGTGTGAATACTTACAGAATGTGATTGAACCTTATTCAGGTTGCCTATGTACCCCAGTGTAGGGATCAAGTCAAACGTAGTTCATTGATGAATGACTATCATCCTTTGAGTTTCAAGGTTCAATATTGCAGGGTAGCTTTAACAATGAAGTGGTTGGATGGAAAAATCCTCCTCTTTTTCTTTGCTTTTTTTTTTTTTGCTTTTTTTTTCTAATTTTCTCTTTTTGGGAGGAGGTTTCTCTTGAGGGTGACTACCGCAATAGGAGAGGCTTGATGAAGACTTTCTATGAATAGTGGTTTATTCTGGAAGAATAAATTGATAGTGATGAGCATTTGAACATGTTGACTTGTATATGTAAGTACTTTTCAAATTGTACATGAGATGGATTGAAAAAATGGAGTGGGTCTATCATTCTGATAGATTTGAAGTTGTACAACTAAGGTTGTAATAATTAATGTTATAGTAGACTGTTATGGAAATGATTCAAGATTTGCTGAGGGCTATTGAACAATCAAGAAAGTTGTGGTTCAGAAAAAGAAGCTTCTGGCTCGAAATGGTTGACTAGTGATAAGCTTTAAATGGATCATTTTGAGGATTCTGATCGGCCAAAGATGACCTTTCTTCATTTCAATGAACAATTGAGATTATACTTGACATGGGTTTAATGCACAAAGAATATTGTGTTTAGAATAAAAAAGCTTTGTATCTAGCCCAAAGTGTTTGACTAGTGGAAAATTGCATATGGGTTCTTTTGGGAAACTGATCGGCCAAAGATGGCCTCATATCCTTTCTGGGAGCATTAGGAGCATATTGTTGGTTGTTAGAGTAGAGCTTTCTTGCACATTTGTTGATTGCCGAAGTAGGCGTACATCATTAGCTGCTAGAGTAGAGCTATTTTACACATTATTGACTGTCGGAGTAGGAGTACATCATTAGCTACTACGGTAGAGCATTGATGGCTCATTGTTGATTGCCAAAGCTTTTTATGAAGGGAAGATGCTTGACTAGACTATTTTCCTTTTTTTTTTTTTCCTTTTTTTGCCCCCAAGGCTCTCTCTGGTTTTCCTTGAGACTAGGTTTGCCCCCTTTTTTGCCCTTGACTCCTTTGCAGGTTTTTTGCCAAGACTGGGATTTCTCATTTTATTTGCTTTACCCCCCTTTTTTTTTCTCTCTTAGCGCCTTTATAGGTTTTCACCAAGATTGGGTTTCTCATAATTTCTACACTATGATCGTCAGTCAAGACATCTTAGATGTGTCTCCATGAAAGGTTCCGCAATATGTGGCCAATGCCGTTGATTGATGCTGCTTGTTGGATGTGGCCGGATTCTTAAAATGACGCCTGTCTTAACGATGTTCAATCTCATGCTTTGTCATTGAATTATTGAATCTTCAAGGAAAAATATTATGAGATCATATATACGTAAGCTTACTTCTCAGACTTCACTACGTGATTGGGTTTTTGCTTAACTAGAACCACTCAAGGACTGACATCAGCAAGCCCATGACTCTTAAGAAATCAATACCCGATTTTAGGTTGAATTGCTTTTATTTAAATGGGTTCTTTTGGGAGCCTTTTTGGATATTTAGCCACCTGTTAGTAGTTAATAAGTATCCCTCTGGGTTTGGGAAAACATTTTAAAAATATGTACATGCAATATGCAAATCACGTGCACGAAGTGATGCAAATCTTTTAAAGAGGGGAGACTCTATGGAGCATCCCATTTTGTAAAAAGTGGTGCCCCTAGAAGCAAAAGTATAGCATTCATTGCAAGTAAGTCATGAATTAAATTTTTTGAAATCCGTTTATCTAGAGGGAATCTAGAAGTTGAAGAAATATAGGGTGCAAAAATTCTTGCATGTAAATTGTGTATTTTGAAAACATAGAGTTTTACAAAGTTACAAAATAATTTTGAAAGATGAAATTTGATAAAGGTGTGCTTTTTCAAACATGATGCATGTTTAAGATATGTTAAGTTGTTTATTAAGTTGATGTTCTTTATTTTGAGGTAGCATTTTAAGTAAGACCTTTGCAAGAACTTACATCTGTGATTGTGATCTCTTCCTCGTACAACTTTGGCAATCTGGGACTTGGCCTTGTGTAAAGGGTGAATCCAATAGGATAAATGTAGAGAATGGTGTCTCGAGAAAGATATTTTACATATATACAAGGGGTTGCACTTGGAGTATGAAGGATGACTCACAAGTTGCCTACGTACCTGACATAGAGGTCAGGATCAAGCCAGTTCATAGTTCGATCTGTACATTGTTTACAAAAGATAAAAGAAAAGACAGGTTTACAAAAGTCTTCAGAGTGGTCTTGTCGCTCTAATGATGATGGTTTCTTGGTCAATGAGGTCATGGATATTGTGTTTCAGCTTTTTGCAATTGTCAACAAAGTGTCCGGGGCTTTGGTGGTAGGAATAATATTCCTCTACATTGTATCCCCATAGAAGGGGATTTGGCGGTAGCTTTGGAGGGAGTAGCTAGAGATATCCTTCATTGATTAGGTCAATCAACATGTGACTGATAGGACAAGGTAAAGAGGTGAATTCCCTTTTAGCTCTTTTAGGGGGAGGAGAGTAAGGTCTGCGTCCTCCCTTTCTGGGTGGTGGGGTTTAGACTTACACTGTTGAAATGCTGTTGTAGGTGTGAGTGTACTGAGTAGGTAATGAGGGTATATAACACTAATGGGGTAGGTAGGATGGGGCCACCGAGATCATGAGCAAGGGAGATATAGTTAGAAGAAGTTTTGACTCTTTTCTTGTAGTCCCTTAGGCTGCTTGGATCTTTTGGATCCAATCTTCTAGCATGGCATGTTCGGTTCCAGACGGAGCTTGTACCATTGACACTGACTTGCTACATGTTTGGGTTATCACCTCATGTATAGAGACTAAGGTTTTCGGGAGAGTTGACACCATGTCAACTTCCTCTAAAGGGTCTTCAAATAGTTTAGGTCTCACTATTTTGGATTCTGACAAAAAGTCCAAGTTGAACTTGAAATGCTCCCAAAAGGCTCATGACAAGCCTACCTAGGTCTGGAACTTGCTCCTATCTAGGTTCCTAAGCCACCTAAGGGTGTGGCCCTCTAAGCTTGATGAAAATAGGTGGATGAGGACCCTCTCGTCATCGCCCAATTGGAACATATCATTGCAGTATTTCTACAAGTGCATGTAAGGGCATCCTTGCCCATTATACTTTGTGAATTTTGGGATCTTGATACCAATCGAGAGGCGCATCTCAGGATATAAACATAGATCCTCAAAACCTATCTTGGGGTAACGAGCCATTTTCAGCTTTTCTTCCTCACCTATGACTTGTTTACTATGGGAATGGATCTTTTTGGCTTTGACGGTGTGGTGAACATCCTGAGATTGGTACAAGGATGGGATAGTAGTGTGGGGAGAGGGAGTGTTGTGGGAATTGATGGGTATGTATGTTGGTCCCCATGAAGGTTATAGGGCTTCTTTGGTGATTGCATTTGAGGAAATTCCAGATGAATGTCTGCTTGCCATAATTGTTTGATTGAGGGATCCTTCTTCTAGAATGTCTTGCTCGCTTGATCTTACTAGCTGCCATAAAATTGAGGAATTAATGATCTTTAATTATTTGAAAGACACAGAATATTCATTGAAAAGCATAAAGCAAACAAAGGGGTTCTGCCCCTAGAATTTTATAATTATTGCTAGGATTCATGTCCATTTACTAACAACACCATTTTGGAAACAAAACTTTGTACATATATCTATACCGGAAGCGGTTGCAAAAAAGAGGGGGTACTTGCCCGATTACATTGAAAATGAGAATGTAGAGTAAACGATCGAGAGATCAGGTGCCACAAGTGATGGTGATGGAGGTGGCACTGGCTCATAGCCTAAGGAGAAGAGTTATCTTCTCAGCTCGTGGATCTAGGACTGCATCCACTGATCTTGTATGAAAGTTATGTTATTGTCATGTCACCTCTTAATTCCCAAGTCATCATGGGAAGTTCTACTGTCATTTAGCTCACTTTTTAGGGAATGGATAAGCTTGAATTAGGTTTTGTTCCCATGTTGAGTGCAGTTTCGCAAGACTTTGGTCCTAGCATGGAGATGTGATTCGGCTTTTAAGTAGGCCTTGGTCTGAGCACATTGGACGTGCTCGTCAACTAAGTCCTATTGGACTTCCTCATATTTTATCAAAGTATGATCAAGCTTCTGAGAAGATAATGTGTGTGGTGAATCAATGCAAGGCCTCTTGTTTAAAGAGGTAGATGTGACAAATGTGTCGGATGTGTAGGAAGCTTTTGGTGAAGCCACTACTCATAAACGAGTGACATAGCCTGGATTTTTACGGATACAGGGGCCTAGTGCCAAGTAGTCCATGTATGTGAGTCATCCTACAGGGCGGTCAAACAAGACCGGATAAAGGTGGGTAACATGTGATTCAGCTTATACACATCTTCAAAGACTGTAAAGTTAAAGAGATCTTGCCTAAGAGCGAACTATTGGAGAATGCGCATAGGTACATAAGGGGTGCTTTGGAATACCCCTATGATAGTCATAAAAGGGTGACTCTTGAGGAACAAATGTGGATAATGTGCTTTGTGCCTCTTGCTTCACCAAGTGACATGTTTAGGGAGCACACTAGAGAGTAGACTTTGATAGTCGGATGTCGTGGCCTTAATCGGAAGAGGTTGAGTGTTGCCATGTGCCTATGCGGGATTCAAATTGTGGGATATGTGAGTGGGGAATGATGATGAAACGAGCACATGTTCACACAGCCAGGCTTGTAAGAAAGTCGAGCAACCATATAACCGAGCTTGTCAATGTTGAGTACAATGTAAGAGATTAGCAATAGTCTTAGATATGATCATAGGCATTAGGGTCTTCTTTCATAAATGTTTCCCTAAGATGTTGAAAATGACTCCATTGATATGATGACAACTTATATGATAACAAGAGTTGTTCTAAGATGGCTAGGGTGAACGCTTTAAACTTGATCGGGTCTGAGAAGTCACCGAACCTCTTCTAACTTCTTTCCAGTAAGAAGTTGAAAGGACAACATTTGTATTTCCCTAAAGCTTCTTTTGGGCATGGAAGACTTGGAGATGACTAATGCATGAAGGTCATTAAAGTAGCTAGGCTTGTGGGTTGGGATTATAGTATTGATGCCGAGGTGATACTCCTAATCCAAGAAAAATTCAAGCTCTTAGGTGTGAACTTTTGTTCTCCAAAGTGGAAAACCATAGATGAAGGGTCCCCAAAATGAGTTGACTGCTTCTAAAAGAGGCCAATCCTAATTAATGTATGCCAATGTCAAAGTGGCTCTGAGTTGGCTTTGGTCTACCCTGAATTTCTCGCTCTTCAGGGAAAAGGGTAATTTGGGGCATTTATAAAATTTATGGAAGCCAAGGGGTAGGACTCCAAAGATATGAGTATATGATCCATGTCTTGACACCAAACATGAAAAAAAAGGTCAAAAATATGATTTCCTAGTTAAAGGAAAAGTTTAGCAGAAATATATCTAACGCTTGAATTTCATTTGTATGCCTGAATTTAATTCAATTAAATTCAGGCATAGGGAGCACGTTTAGGTGGTGGGAGTGGTTACAAGATTTAGAAGGCCTACGAGCCTATATTTAAGCATTATTTAACATGTTTGTTGTGCATTTTTGTATGCAGGTTAGGGACAAAGTTGAGAGGCATAGATCATGGTCCAGAGTCATGACCTTATGGGAGTGCATGTGCTCTAATGTCCAGACATGGGTAATTAAGATGGGTTTTGGTCCATTTCTTACTCTGCCCATGCTAAAGGCAGACCGGGTACTTATGACGGCCTTGACGGAGAGGTGGTTATCAGTGACCTGTATTTTTCATTTACTCATGGGGGTGATTGGGATGCCCCCCCATTGACTTGTACATGATGACGAGGCTTCCTATGGGTGGCACCCCTCCCTTGTCAACTAATGAGCTTGATTTGGATATGATAATGAGATGCATCGGGCTTCAACCCATAGAGTATTACAAGGGTACCAAAGGTGTTCTAGCCTCCTGGTTCCTGACAAAATATGTCTGGGCCACAGACGGGAGTTCAGAGGAAGAGAGGGGTTACTCCACTTAAATCTTCCTACTTTTCATGTTGACTCGGCCAGTCTTCTGTGCGAAGAGTGATCGGGTATACTTCTGGTCATTATCGATACTTGAAGACTTGGACAGAGTAGGGCCCTACAGTTGGGGTAACTCCACCTTGGGGTGGATGTATACCAACATGAGTGAGGTCTCGAATGGGCAAGGTTCTCCCATCTTCTTAGGATTATGATTTTTTGGGAGGTACACTTCTTTTATTTGATTTGATTTTGTTTTTCATGTTTATTTATTTTACAGATTGACACTTAACTTCTTTCTTTTTGTGGGTGTCACGAGCACTTTCCACCCTTGGCTCTTACATAGAAGAACGAGGAGATGTTCCCCTTCCCTTATGTGGCAAGGTGGAAAATTTCGAACACCTACCACAGGGTCTATGGTGTCCATCTCTATCTTCCGATAAGAATTAGATCCCTTAGTTGTTGATCAGGTAAATACACAATGCCTCTTTGTTTTATTTAAATGTTTATATACTTTTGAAATCATGATCTAGTTCCTATTGTGCTTTGTGCAAGTAAAATGGCATCCCTAGACTAGGTGAGGCTGGTAAAGGGATGCTACTCTCACTCAAATCTTAGCTTGGACTTGGTCTCGTCAAAGGATTATATTGATAGCTATTGACAAGGTCACCGTGTAGCTTAGGGAGAGGTGTTGGCTTCAGGTTGGGGTAGGAGTGGAGGATTTT
>JAOXJP010194856.1:0-12182 GCA_025762735.1 Platanus orientalis
GTTGATTTTTATGGTTTATTTGTACATAAATTAAATGTTTTATATAGTTATTTGAGTTGTGAGTGTGCAATCATGCTCAACATAGATTGAAATTTTCATAGCAGTTCACATTGAAATTTTCAAAAAAATTCCAATATTTCAAAACATTCTAGCGAAATTTCCATAAATCCTCATGGCGAAAAATCAATCAAAATCGAAATTTTGAACCTTGGTTTTAACAATGGGAGTAACGGCATGCTTTAGAATAGAAGGATCTAGGGTCTAAGGGAGAAAAGAACAAAGAAGATTGGTTTTGTATGGAGTTACACAACCAAGAGAAAAGAAAAGAGAAGGAGAAGGAGGAGGAGGTGGAAAATACCCGGTAATGAGGAGTCTCGCCTAGGGCAGAGAAAACCAGTCGCAGATTCTCTACCGAGAGCTTGAAATTCAAACTGTTCTTTATTCAATCATTCAATGAAAAAATTACATGTGGTATTCTCTTCATATAAACTAAAGATTAAAAATAACAATAAAAACAGCAAATAAAAACTAAAAAAAACTTTAATAACTCGAATGCCACGACCCCAACAAGATGTCCTCCAAGTGGGCCCCACGGGCTGATGTAAGTGGACCCCGAGTGCCAAGCACTACTCTTAACCATAGCGAGATGCACCCCCTCCTACACCAGTACACCTTAGTAGGTGTGTCGCAATCTCGAATGTCCTCATCATCTGGCCTATGAATCAGCACATACATCACAACTGCAATTAGTATGCCAACACAAACATTCCAAATATCATTCACATTATTTGCAAATCTCTGAGCACCTCCAAATCTCTAAACCCCATGCAATGGATTTTTCACAGTTATGTTCATAAATTGAAGGTGCAAATCCTGAGCATCTCCAAAATCTCTTAAGCCCATGCAATGGATTTTTCACAGTTTCTTTCCATTATATGTGGCACATTGGAACTCCGCCAGAGTCTGTATCTTCAAGTATTGCCAGTCCCAAGCTTGGATGAAGGAGG
This sequence comes from Platanus orientalis, assembly GCA_025762735.1. Lineage (NCBI taxonomy): Eukaryota > Viridiplantae > Streptophyta > Magnoliopsida > Proteales > Platanaceae > Platanus > Platanus orientalis. Next base: position 1,008 of record JAOXJP010194856.1, read on the forward strand.
AGGGTCGCATCAGGTTGAAAGCCAGCATAAATCCCACTCAAAGCATTTAAACATGAATCATGGAAATTCGGTGTTTCAGTTTCCACCATATACTAGAGCATTAAGCAATTAACAAGATCACTAGAACTACAAAAATGCTAGGCGAGTAGAGGAAAAGTATTAAGGTGCCTGTCTACAAGAACAAGGGGGATATTCAAAGTTGCACCAACTTTTGGGCATCAAGCTTATGAGCCATACAATGAAATTCTGGTAAAGAGTGATTGAGCATAGACTAAGGAGACTTATTTAAAAGTAGAAAGAAGAAAGATCTTCACATGATCTTTACTAACTTAGAGAAAGCATATGATAGAGTACCAAAAGAGATCATTTGGTGAGTTTTGGAAAAGAGAAAGGTCCCAAGCAGATATATTATTTAATTAAGGATATGTACGATGGAACGGTAACTATTGTTAGGACAATCATGGGAGGGACAAAAAAGTTTGCAATCAGAGTAAGCTTCCACCAAGGGTTAGCATTGAGCCCAAATCTCTTTGCCGTGGAAATTGATAAGTTGACTAGACCTATACACGAGAAGTTTCCATAAATGGTGTGTTGATTAATGATACATGGGGGTAATGCCAAGTTAGAACTACAGAAGGATGTTTTTATAATCAAATGGTTTTAAAATATGTCAGACTAAAAGAGAATATATGGAATGCAAGTTTAGTAAAAATAGTAGTCGAAATGAGATAAGCAAATACCATTAAACTTGAAGTGTCAATTTTAGAGAAGGGCTATAAGACCAGTCATGCTTTATAAAGCAGAATTTTGGGCAGCCAACAAACAACACATACAAAGAAGAGTAGTTGAGATGGATGAGTAGCTAGAAATGATAAAATTAAAAATGAATCCATTCGCGGGAGCTTAGGTCTAGCACCAATAGTGTTAATAGTAAAGTAACCAACTCCCCCAAAACTTTAAGGTGTTAGGAGATACAAGAATTAATATACTTCAACACCCCCCCCCCAAGGAGGAACACTCCTCTCCTGGGAACATTTGGGGAACTAGATGTGAGTCCACAATGCGTGCACACACGTGCCGTACTATGTCCGGAAAAATAATTTTACTTTCAAGAGGATTCAAACTCTTGATATGATATGCCTTTCCTCTGATACCATGTTAATGGTGAACTAACCAATTCTCCCAAAACCTTAAGGTGTTTAGGAGACACAACAATTAATATATTTCAACAAATAGGTGATAAGATGAAAGAAAGTCGACTGAAATGGTACGATCATGTGCAATAAAACTAATGACTATGCCAATGAAGAGTGAAACATTGCAGATTGCAGATGCAAAAAGGACAAGAGGAAGGCCAAAATTCGTGGGTTAAAGTAGTGAAGAGAGACAGCTTGTGATTTAACAACAGATGTAATAGAAATATAATGTGACAAGCTTGACGTGATTCTTCACCAACTTCATAGACATAGAGAACATTCTACAAAAGAAAGTTGGCTTGAAAGTCAAGTTCTCTTCCCAAGAATGGTATTACAACCACGAGAGTAGCAATGCAGCAGGGAAAAGAATTGAACAAATTGTGTCTGCCCATTCCTTCTGAGATGGTGTTAAGAGGTGGTCTACATTTTAGATCGTGAGGGTGCTGAGGATGGTGGATGGGAACAAGAAGCCCACGATTTGGAGAAACAAATAAAATGGTTTCCCCTAGCTCCAATGTTGGCTATCTAAAGACTGTAGATAAGAGACGATCCAACATGTTTCTCCATCCACTTCATGAGGCATAAGTTACCTTATTTTGTTCAAGCTATATTTATTTCTAAAGCAATCTATTGGTTAGTATCTTAATTTTTTTCTTAGAATTTCTGCACACCACCTTAACCCTGAGTACCAGTATGGACAAACACTTGGCATTCAACCCAACCTACTAAATGCCTTAAAAGATGTGGTTTCAACACTTGAGCGATGGCAGATGAAGACACCGAGGATCTTAGGCAGGTGATTATAATGACAAATTACTCAACATTTCTTGACATTCTATAATTTACTAACTTCTGAGATAATTGCACGTGAATGGGTTTAGGATGCCCTTGGATTCATCAGTAACGCAGGAATAGTGGCTGTACAGGAGAAGATACCTCTAGGAAGACATGTTTTAATGGAAATTGTAAGGAGAAATACATTAGTGCTGCAACACTTTGATGTGTTTGCATTTTTTATTTTGCAGTTGTGTAGTAGGTGTTATATGGGAGTAATGCCCTTAACCTGAGAAAGATTGCCATAAAATATCATCGCAGACCGCATATTACTCTGGTTGGGAGAGTAACCATAATACTTTCTGCCTTATTCACTCAAGAGTCTAGACGTAACAGGCTTGGCCAACAAAACTTATAGAAGCTAGTATTCATCCACTACAACGCAGAATTTTGCTGCGAGTCAACACAGAGAATACTACACCGACCCCATTAATCTGGCTGACATTTTCTGTGAGGAGGGAAAGGAGGACCCACTATAGAAGAAGGTCAAGGAGGTCAGGGAGCTTAGGTTGGACAAGGTAGGTGGACGGCCAAGTTCCCACATTGCGAGTGAAAAGGGAGTAGATGTAGATAAATTTACGGAAGAAACAACAACAATCTCAATTAGTGGTGGTGGTGGTGATATGTTGACTGGTCCACAGAATCACTCTTGGAGAGAAGATCACTGACGAGGAGTGGGGGTGGGGTGATGATGGGGGCAATGGCAGTGAAAAATTTTACGTTATCAATAAAAAAAATATGGGCCAATGATGAGGCCTTTGGGAAGGAGAAGAATCAGAGACCCCTTAGCCCATTCACAGGAGAGTAGGGATAAGATCATAGAGTGGACGACTACCATGGCACACATCAAGCACAGACTTATTGGCAATGAAGGGCTCAACAAGAGCTAGAAGGAGAACAAGGCAGAGAGTTGTTCCCATCATAGCTAAGGCAGTGCCAAGAGTTTGGCAGGGAAATTCAACAGTATGAGTACCAACAGTGGTAGTGCGACTTGATGGGGTTCATTTTCCGCAACTGAATGGGGTTCTAGTAGTTCTACAATTTCTGAGCATAAGTACCCTCATGAGGCTAGGTTAAGGGCCCACACAACTAAGAATGAGATGGTCCTGTTATAGGGGACACGTGAAGGTCAAAATCTGGACAGCATTAGACTGGCTGGTGGGGATCTAATTAGGTACTGATTAAGACTTTAAACAGGAGGTTTATGAGGCAGAAAACAGGGGCTTAAATTGGGGTTTTACTAGGGATTTAACAGGGTCATAGGTGGGGCTGTTTTAGGTGCTATTAACAGGGTAAACAGCAATCAATTTAGGTCCAGTTCTGGGACTGAAGTTGGGTCTGGAGAGAGATGATTAAAGGCTATGGAAGGCTGGATATAACAGGATTAAGATAGCCTCAAGTCAGAGACTGATTAAGGCTCACAGTAAAGTGTTTTAAAGGGATCACTAGGGACTGGCTATGGGCAGAGGAACAGAACCAGTGAAGGAAGAGGATGGGACTTCAGACTGAAATCAGAAGCTATCGGATGCTTTTTTTTTTTTTTTTTAAAGAGATAAGAAGCAATATATTAAAAAGAAAAGCAAGCCAACAACAAGAAGCAAAGGAATCATCAAGCTGGTGAAATGGAAGACAAGAACAGAAAAAACAACAAAAAGGACAAAAACAAGAGACAACAAGAACAAGGCCAAAGCCACCAGAAGGCTATAACCTCCCACCCCAAAAGTCAACCCACTCGTCCTCATTGAAATCCGGGGAAATAGTAACCCACTCCCTCGAAAGCTCATAAACCCAAAGGCTGGAATGATCACACAACTCCCCAACACCATCGAAAATGTGACGATTCCCCTCCTTCGACACAGTCCAACAGATAGCCTCGGAAGGAAACACCAAATGAAATTGGATGCTGATTTCATGGACTGAACAAAGGTTGAATTGTGGGACAGATTGGGGTTAAATCAGGAGATATAACAAAGACTGAAATAGGAGAAGAATAGGGGTGAGACATGGGCAGATTAGAAAGATTTATTTGGGACTGTAACAGAAAACAACAAAGGGAGGAGAAGAAGAAGATGTAAGACAGAAAGATGGAGAAAAGAAAAGAGAGAAGGGAGAGAAAGGCTTACCTCACTCGTGGAAGAGAAGGAGAAGGAAGATGTGGGGACTGGGAGTCCACGACTCTACCCAAGGGAGAATAACGATCGCAGCCCAAAAGTTCACACACGTGACACTTCAAATTTTCAAATCACATTCAGTGATTTTTCATATCATCGTTGGATGCTTTAAAGGCATTACTCTAGAATCAAAATAGAATCCTAAATCTAATATGATTCCTATATTCTAGAACTTTCAATGTAAAACAACTTCCTAATCTAAACAAACTTTTAAAAACTAAAGATTCCCTGCTAAAACTTCCTAAACTTAAAAGGACTCTTGGTTTGCCACAATCCTTGCCTTGTGGACCAAGATGTTGGGCCCCACCCAGGATCCCAAAAAAATCTCCAAAATCTGGAAGCTATTGGGTGCTGTTGTCAAACTGTAAATGGGCCCCACAAAGAATCTTTTTAAACTCTAATTTGACTCAATGTTGGGCTGTACGACCAAGGCTTGTGAGCCCCATATTTGGCTGATTTACCAGTCCAAAATTAAGGGAAAAATAGGCTGGTCATTCCCTACAAAACCCCCTAAAATTTGGTAACTTTTGATTATTACATTAAGACCCCTAAAGACTAAGATAATTATTAAAAAAAAAACCTGACCATTAAAAGGCCTTATTACATAAATAAAATACCTAACACTCTTTAACGACTTGCACAATTTCAAGACCTATCCATGGTCTTCAAGCTTCTTGGTCTTCACATTATGCTCCCACATAAACAGCACAAAGAGCTGGTCATCTTGGACTGATTACTGGGTCTTCGGCCAAGGATAACAGCTCATATAAGTACGATGAACCAACAGTACAGAGTGGTTTTTCTAATCATACAGCGCTGCCCATGCTTATCTTAGCCTCAAGTCCTATACCCATGATTAGAAATACAGGTGGATGCAGAAGATTATGCTTATCAGCATATATCCAACACTATAAGGCACGGTATCACATTATGTCATGGCAACAATACTGCTACAACCTGGAGGACCAACTCCATCAGGAAATGCATCGTCAACACAGTGGTGGGACAGCAGTGATGGTTTTGAGCCACCCTGAAGCTCCATGTGGTATTGAAACGGGGTCAGGGATTAGGGCTGTCACGTTGTATGAAATCGCCCATTGTACTTGTACTTTTGTATGGATATTTATAAATTATACTTATAGATTACATATATATGGTATTATTGTTGTGGTATGGATGTTTCTTTTCCATTTCCTATCTCAATGTGGGTGTGTGGCATCATTATATAGTGTTTTTAATCATTTTCCATCCCCGGGTGATACGACATGCACAATTTCTAATGTCACAAGACTCAGTTTTCAACAACTGATACCTAGGTGTCTAGGTGTATAATGTTCTTATTCTAACATTTCTCGAAATTTAATCTATAATTTCCAAGGTTTCCATAATGTCGCCGAAATTTCCATAACCTCCACCATGTTTCCATAAAAGACATTTTTTTTAGGAGGTAAATAGCTGAATTGAGAGGGCAAGCCTTGGCGCATCGATAAGGTTGCTCCATTGTGACCTGGGTGTCGCGGGTTCGAGTCACGGAAACAGCCTCTCTGCTTGCAGGGGTAAGGCTGCATACATCTGACCCTCCCCAGACCCTGCAATGGCGGGAGCCTCATGCACTAGGACTGCCCTTTTTAGGTAAATAGCAGAATTTATTCAAACTCAAAAAGAAAAAGATAAAACAAGACAAAGATCACCGGGAAGGTGATGCAAGAAAAAGAAAAACAAGACCAAAACAAAGAAAAGTACAATAGAGTATACACCCAAACATCACAACTTGCAGCACCTCATTCCAAATGGCATACCACCCTTCTTCCTCAAAATCCTAACACACCGATATCCATTCAAGAAGGATATTGTAGATAAACGACACTAGGGCATTCAAGAAGGATATTGTAGATAAACGACACTAGGGCCATTTCCGACCTATCATTGTCCTCAAAGATTCTGCTATTCCTTTCCTTCCGTAATCCCCAACAGATTGCCCCCGGCAAACCATGCCAAATAAATAAAGGAACTCTATCCAAGCCACATCCTCCAACCTGAAGTAAGCTCATGGAATACATTCGGAAAAATCCACACGCCAGATAAAAGACATGTTTATTTAATGGTAAGCAATTCATCAAAACCAAGAAACAAAGAAAGCTACAAACTCACTAGGACATTGAATGAAAACAACAAAACAAAAAACAAAGACCAGCACACACAAGAAAAACTAAGCCCCCCAAACTGAAAACCACTCATCCTCAACAAAATCACTAGAAATAAGACCCACTCTAATAAGATATTATACACCATGGAATAAATGCCCCTACCTCAAAACATTTCCTTCAAAAATTCTTTTGATTGTTTCCATCCACAAAACCTAGCACCGAGCACCAAATGATTCTAGAGATACGTTCCATGTCCCCAATCCAACACCTAGAGATTTAGTCCCTATACCTGATTGGAAAGGCCCAGCAGATGTTGAGGTGAGAGAGAAAGAAGCCCCAAACTTTACAGGCCACCCTCCAATGCATTAAGAGGTGATCCACCAACTCCTTGATGTAGAATCCAAAGGGAAAGGATTCCTACAAGAATTATTTAACCACAAATGCTTAAAAGAATGTGTCTTGAAATTAAAGAATGCTGAAAATTTAAAGAAAGTATTCAAGAAACCAAATCTTTAAGGAAATTAATCAAAAAAATCAAAGAAACTAATTTAAGAATGAATGGATTATCAAAAAAGGAAGCAAGAAATCTAAGGAAATTGAATAGAAATCAAGAAAATAATGCAAAGATTCAAAAATTGAGAAAACTTCAAGAAACCCTAGATTTTAGGGTTGGAAATTGGGGATTCTTGTATGGTTATGTGTGTTGGGTTATAGAAAGGCTAAACCTAGAAGGAATTAGGTTTTTATGGGAAGATGATGGAGGAGTAATTAAAAAAAAAAGGTTTGCTGAAAAATTTTCTGAAGCACAAAAAAAAAAAACCGTTTAAAGACGATGAATAACAAGAAGAAAAGAATGGAGAAGGTGAGAGATGATGTATAGGAACAAAGTAGATTATAGAAGAAAGTAAGAAAAAAAGATTAAAAAATAAAGAATAAAGAATTTTCTACATAATATTTAAAGAATGGTTCAAGAATCAAGTAAACATAAGAGAAAAAATATGAGAAGAAAAAAAAACAAGAAGAAAATGAAGAACTCACCTAACCATGAGAGATGTAAAGATGTAGTCAAACCTTGACCTTCAAAAACCAACTTTAATTCATTAATTTTCTTCAACTCCCTGTACATGAGATCTTTGTGAACTATTTATAATTTAAATTTTCAAAATTTGACCAAAATACCCCTATCATGTATGGTCAAGCCAAAAAAACCCAAAAAAATTCATAAAAAATCATAACAATCCTAAACTATTCTAAATTAATTTTAACCACTCCACATGGCTCATATGGCCTTATTACATCAATCCCATTACTAAAACTTTCCTAAAATAAAAAGAAAACAACTAAAATAATTCCTAAAATAGAAAATTAAAGGAAAAATCTTGTGGACAGCACTATATCGTCTTCTTGCATCCTTTATTCTTGATCTTGGGCTTCCACAGAGGTTGGAAATTCTCAAGCCATGTTAATGCCACTGCATCACTCCCCTTGATCCCAAATCTCATCATCTCCAAGACATAATCCAAGAAATTCCAATTAACATGATCATAAGTTTTTTTCTAAATCAAGTTTACAAATCAAACCATTTCTACTCGAAGCTTTCCTATCCTCAATACACCCGTTAGCAATAAGGAATTAAGGATACTATCAAGGATTTACCTTCATAGGATAAAGGCACTCTGAGACTAAACAATAATGTCGTTCATAAAGCTTCAATCTTGACGTCAAAGTCTTAGAGATGATCTTATATACACTACTGAGAAGACTAATGGATTGATAATCTTTCAAATTCTCAACATTATGTTTCTTAGAAATCAGATAAATGAAGGTATATTGAGATGATCATAAAACTCTACTGAGTAATAAAACTCACCAAAGACTTTCAAAAAATCACCTTCGATAATTGCCCAATCTAGCCCGATTCAAGGCTGATCTGGCCGAATCTTGCATAAATTGGCCGATTTTTCGAACCATGCTTGAGATACACTGATGAAATAGAAATAAAGGACAAAGAGGTAAAGAATGCTCTAAACTCAGGAGACAAGAAATCATAACAAAACATGGTTAGCAATAGGATGTTGAGTATAAGAACGAATACCCTTCATAACAGTAATAGGAATATGGGAATCGTCATGAGGCATAAGATGAGCAAATACTTGAAGATGAAGTAACTGGTTGGAGAGGCATGTGAGATTCAGGGATAACTTTTTTCTAACGCCGAACAAACAGATGAGTGAAATCTTGCACCCAAGCCTTCTTTTGGGTGGTTCCCATAGACTCTTTTTCTATGTGGATAGCTACTTGTTCTCTCTTCCCCTGGTTACTATGTCCATCATTATCAAAAACATACGGAAGAACAAGGAGAGGAATAGCCATCCATCTTCTCCATCATGTCTACTCTCCCCCAAAAGATGAGTCTAGCTAGGAAAAAGGAAGGAGATATAGCTCATGAAAGATAACATCTACATAAACAATGCGCTTCCAAATAAAGGGATGGTAACATTTGTATCCCTTCTAATTCAGAGCATACCCAAGGAATATACGTTTAAGAGTCATAGGGTCTAATTTGGAACAATCAAACTTAGGAACATGAACACAGCAAATGCATCTAAACACTTGAGGAGGAAGAGAGGACCCAAGAAAGGAACATGAGAGAAGCTCGAGGGGACATTTAAATCCCAGAATACATGAGGGTATAGGGTTCATCAAATAGGCAACACTCTAAAAAGCATTAGCCCAAAAAACTAGGAAAACATACATATGCTATAATATACCACAAATAATCTCAAGAATATGCCAATTCTTTCTCTCAACGACTCCATTTTTCTTAAGAGTACCAGGACAAGTAATTTAATGAAAGATACCATGCTGAAAGAGGTAAGAGAAAAAAGCATGAAAGATATACTCTCTACCATTGTCCAAACGAAGAAACCTTGAGTTTAATATCAAAATGAGTTTCAACCTATTTGTGAAATACTAAAAGGCCGAAAGAACCTTACTCTTGGATTTCAACAAGTAAATCCAAGTAACCCGGGAGAAATCATCAACAAAGGTCACAAAATAATGGAAGTCAAACAAAAAGCATCAAAATGAACAAAAGCAAATGGGAAAGTACCAAGACTCATACTAGGAGAATGAGAGAAACAATAACACTTAGCTAACTCACAAGTTTTACAATAGAAATTGGAAATAGAAGAATATAATCCCGGCAACAATTTCTTTAACATGGGAAAGGGTGTGACCAAGACAAGAATGCCACCAACGAAGTTGATCATCCTGGTAAGGAGGGGGAGGTGATTGTTGAACTATTAGTGATGGATATGGGGATGGTGTCGGCTGAACGGTAAAGGCAACTAATGAACAACCATCCATAAGATACAACCCTGGATCCTCATGGCCTTTACCAATCAGTTTCCCCATCTTCAAGTCCTAAAAGACATAATACGATAAAAAAAATAAATAAATAACATTGCACCCCACTCAGACCCTTAGTAAAGATGTTAGTCAGTTGATCATGAGTTAAGATGAAGGGGGTACAAATAGTGCCCTTCTTGAGATGGTCCTTGATAAAGTGACAATCAACCACCACATGCTTGGTTCGATAATGTTGCACAGGATCATGTACAATACTAATGGCGGTTTTGTTGTCACAATAGAGACTCATAGGTCCCCGTATACGAAATCCCACTTCGGATAACAACATTTTCAATCACAATGATTCACAAATTCCATGAACCATAAACCTGAATTTTGCTTCAGCACTTGATCTAGCTACCACAGACTACTTTTTGCTTCTCCAAGTAACCAAGTTCCCTCCAACAAAGGAGCAATATCTGGATGTAAACTGACGATTTGTGAGTGATCCAGCTCAATCTGCATCAATATAGATCTCAACACGATGACGACCATGTCTCTTGCATAAGAGACCCATTCCTGGACAACCCTTTAAGTATCTAAGGATCCAGTATGCGGCCTCTATATGATCTTGAGTTAGTGCATGCATGAATTGGTTGATGACATTTACAACATATGTGATGTCAAGTCGAGTAAGAGATAGGTATATGAGGCGTCCTACCAATATTTGAAATCTCTTAACATCAATAAGCATTTCACTATCATCTTCTTTTAAGTGGTGATTTACCTCACTAGGAGTAGCACAAGGTTTATAGCCTTCCATGCCAGATTCTTTTAACAAATCCAACACGTACTTTCTTTGAGATAGAAAGGCCCCTTGTTTAGCTTTGGCAACTTCAATTCCAAGAAAGTATTGTAGAGATCCAAGATCATTAATCTCGACATCTTTGGCTAAACTTTCTTTTAATCGTGCCACTTCAGTAGCATCGTTTCATGTGACAATAATGTCATCAACATACACTATTAAGGCGGTCACTTGAGAACCCTGTCTCCTAACAAACAGAGTGTGATCGGCCTAAGCTTGCTTATATCCAGAATTCAACATGGCTAATATAAATCTCTCAAACCATGCACGTGGGGATTGCTTTATACCATACGACGCCTTCATTAACTTACAGACCTTCCCTTTAGCTTACACCATACGAAACCTGGAGGAGTGGCCATATACACTTCTTCCGCTAAGTCTCCATGTATGAAAGCATTTTTCACATCGAATTGAAAGAGTGACCACTTTTGATTCGTTGCAAGAGAGATGGGCACCCTTACTGAATTCATTTTGGCTACTGGGGCAAACGTCTCCTAACAGTCTATGCCAAATGTCTAAGGGTACCCTTTTGTGACGAGATGTGCTTTATACCTCTACAGACCCATCCAACTTGTAGTTGACTGTTAATACCCACTTGCACCCCACCAGTT
>JAOXJP010194867.1:0-12182 GCA_025762735.1 Platanus orientalis
AGGCATAATTTGAGACTCTTGTGGCCAAAACTCAAAGGCCGTAATCGGTTGCGAAACCGATTTGGACCAAAATCCTCAAACTTAAAGTTGATTTGGGATCAAACAATCGATTGCGAGCCTGATTGTGAGTCATAATCGATTATAAGCCTCAATCGATTGCTAATCAAGCAATTAGTTACGAAGAAAATTTTGGAACAAATTTGAAACACGAATTTAAGGAGCGTTTTTCAAAATTTAAACTCTAATTTTTAAATCAAAGGCTTCAAAATGTTGCTATTTATAAAAGATTTCAATCTAAAGGTCTTGGGTGCTCCTCAACCCTATAAAATAGAAATTTTCCAATTAGGGTAAAGAACTCTAACACTCCAAGTTGTTTTAGATAGAACTTAAAAGCTTGCTATATTGATATCATCTCCCACTGAAAAACACCATTACCTCATTGGTTTTAAGCTTGAGTAACTAACATCTTTCACTTTCTCTTCTTTTAAATACCGCTCTACTACTATTGATGAGAACTTGTGGTGGGTTTTTTTCCTAAAGGAAACTCACATTTGGCTGAGCCAAGTATTTGGAGCTTGTGGGTAGCTAAGACAAACTAGCTTAACAAGGAGCATCCCATTTTGAGTAATTAGTAACATCAACCAACTTGTGGTAATATTTGCTTTACTTTGCATTCACTTGCATTCATTATTATTATTATTCTTGCTTTGCTTCTGTCGGAGACACCGAAAGCTTGACTACCTCTACCAAAGACACTAGAAGTAGTACACACTCGCTGGAGACACCGAGTGTCGTTGTTTATCTTGTGAGTAAGTAGTTAGGTTTATATATTGACCTAGGTTGTAATAGGACCTAAATAAAATATACCTAAGCTCAATAGTGAGCTTTAGAAGAGTGGACGTAAGCTCTAGTGTCGAACTACTACAAATCTCTTGTTGTGGATTATATGTGATTGTTTGTCTCTTTCCTTAGATGTTATCTACTACTCTTGCATAGCACTTGTTTGAAAAAAAAATACATGGGTAGATACCTTAGAGCACACACACACTTGGGTTAAGTTAAAAAGATTAAAATCAATCCTAAGTTAAAATTGAAAAAGGGGTAAATTAACTTAGAAATTTTATTCACCCCCTCTAGGATTACTTTAAAGCAATTTCAATTGGTATTAGACCCTAGGTTACTCATATAGGGCTTAACATCCTGAGTAAGGTCCTAGTAAAAATCCTAGATGGCTAGAGAAGATAGTGGTTTGTCCATTAGCACCCCTTAATTCTTTTATAGAACAGACCATGACTATTGGAAATCTTGGATAACGATATTTTTAAATGCCTATGACCGAAGGGTATGAAGTGTAATTGTCAATGGCTATACACAACCCGACAAACTGAGAAGTGAGTGGACTCTCACTGAGGCAGATGCTCACAACTTCAACTTTAGAGCATTGAATGCCATAGCAAGTGACCCTGTTCTAGATAAATTTAGGAGGATAGCTCATCTTAAGATGGCAAAGGAAATGTGAAAGCTTTTCTCCATTATCCATGAGGGTACAAGCGCTATAAAGATGTCTGAGCTTTAAATGTACATGACATAACTTGAAGCTCTTAGGATGGAGGAAGATGAAGAAATCTCCCAATTCAAGGCCAAGTTGTCAAACTTGGTGAATGTTATGAGGAGCCTAGGTGAGGACATTCTCGAGTCTAAGGCAGTTAAAAAAGTACTTAGGTCATTTCCCAAAAGGTTTAGGCTTAAGGTGGTTGTCATAGAATAAAGCAAAGACCTAGAAGTCATGAAACTAGAGGAGTTGATTGGCTCACTTTAAACTTTTGAAGCAGCCATTAAAGAGCCTACTAAGAAGAAGGACATTGCCTTTAAGGTAGAAAAACCCTCCAAATCAAATGAAAATTCAGATGATGACTTAACTCTTGCTGCCAAGAGGTTCAAGAAGTTCTTTTAGAGAAATACTAAGGATTACTCCAAGAACAAACAAATGAGAAAGTTCTACTCGGGATACAATAAAAAGAATGACTTCTCTAAAAAAAACCTCCTATTTGCAACGAGTGCAAAGAAAGATGACATATTGCTAAGGATTGTGACAATAAGAAGAACAAGTACAAGTCAAAGGACAAAGTCATGATTGCCACATAGGATGATGAGTCTGAGACTTCGGAACATGAGTTCTAAAGTAGTGAAAAAGCTCATTTATAAGAGATCAAAGCCTTTATGGCAGGCTTTTGGTACTCCCATGAGTTTACTTTTGAAAACAAGTTACTCAAATAATGATGAAAAAGAGTATGAAGAAAATAAGGAGATTTATGATGCACAAGGGGCATTTGATGATCTACTTTAACACGATTAATAAATAGGTCATATTCAGGTTGACTCATATAATCATATACCCTTAACTTGACAACCTACCAACTAGGGGTGGCGATTCGTGTTGACAGATTAGGTTCGTGTCATGGCAAGGTAAGGGTATACGACTATATAGCTCAACCCTAACCTGATCCAGTTATTAATTGTGTCAAAGAGGGTCAACCCACTTTGACCCAAAACAAGTTTACAGTCAACCCTAACCCACTTATTTCATGTTGAGTTTGTGGTTTATGTGGTAATTCATGTTGGTGGGTCATATTCTTGTTGTGTCAAGTTAAAAGTATATGACCATATGGCTCAACCTGAACCTAACCCATTTATTAACCGAGTCAAAGCGGGTTAACCCACTTTGACCTAGAACATGTTTAAAGTCAACCCTAACCCGTGTTGGGTTCATGGGTCATGTCAAACATTGCCACCCCTAGTGCCAACACGAATTGCCAACCCTTTAACATAATTTGTAATTCAACGATTGTAGAGGATCCTAGACTCCCCCTTTTGTGTAAATGGGATCAGCAAAAAGGGTTCAGATCATCTCTTAGTAATTGGAGAGAAGTCATATCAGTCCCAAATTGGCGTGGCAAATGTATTTTGACAAATACACGTAGGGTCCAGACATGATTTAACTCCAGTGCGCCTGAAATAGGCCCTATCTCCCACAGTTTGAATCATCTCCTGTCTGAATGGAGAGATACCATGCCAGTACCTATCTAGCACACGACATGATGCCAAACAAAAGGTACTTTGAAAAGATACAGAAAATTTTTAATTTTTTATTTACTGTATATTTACCAAGACACCCTTGGAAAGGCTACATGTCACAAGCTGATTAGTAGTGGTGTGATATGTCTTCATTCAAGCTGGAGATGATTAAACTCCTCTGTATCAAACAATCCTGACTTCTAACCCTCTGTATCAAACTATGACGAAAGTCTATCAAACAATCCTGACTCCTAAGTTCTAACCCCTACCCGCCCAAAAAAACAGGCCCATACATACCTTCATGAAGACAGCATCAGCTTGGGGTATGGCTTCAAACATGTCACCTCCCACATGTGAGACACCAGGGTACTCTGGAGCCGTCGCAACAACATGTGGTAGATCAAAGTTGATCCCTCGTATATGTGGATGTGCCTTCACAATCTCACTCACCGCCGTCCCAGTCCCTCCTCCAACATCCACCAGTGTTCCTATACCAGCGAACCCTTCTTTATATGCCAACAAGATTGCTTTCAAGCAGATCTTTGCTGTGCATGCCATGTGCTCGTTGAACTCCTTGTTGAACTCCGGATTCTCCCTTGCAAGGTCCCATATCTCCGAACCGTGTGCCTTGGAAAATGCTGTGCCACCTTCCTTAACACACTCGCCCAAGTAATGCCAATGCGATAGCCCCTGATGGCTCGTTGCTAGCAACATGGGAGCAAGGCTCAGCTCGTTGTTTCTTAGTAGCCATTTGGAGGAATGGGTGAGGCCATAGAGCGTGTCCCCTCCTTCCGGGCTGGGTTGCGAGATGAAGACGCGTTTATGCACCAGTAACCTCATGATACGATTAAGGTAATCGATGTTTGGAGAAGGAGAGCCGATACCGGCGGCAATTTCCGATAAGGTGATTGGATGGCCATGGTGGTTTATTATGTCAGCTATGCCAAGCTCCACGGCACACTTTACAGCCATGAAGTCGGTGAAGCTAAACATGAATTTCCATATTTCTGCTTGCCCTTGCAATATTGCTTCCTCCTCTCCCAATTCTTGCTTTGCCATCTTTGTCTGATTGAAAAGAATGAAGAGCACAACCACTTGATTTATGTCTTTTCTTTTATGGTGTGAGCTTTTTTTTTTTCCTTTACCAAATTTTAACTATTGACGTTTGGATTAGGTGATTGGATGCCGGCAGCGATTTTCCTTAGGTTACGATATGGTTTCCCAAAGATGCTCTCGTGGATAAGGCTTTGACAAATTAGACAAGTAGTGCAGTGTCTCCAAGGAAGACATATGGGGAGTCAAATACATTATTGCCTTAAACATGTGCAACAGCAATAAAAATGAAGAATAAGATAATTAATAATGAAATCATCAAGATAAGTACTTCAACGGTAAGAGCAAAATGATCAGTCACAGTTAATAAATGAAGAATGGTACTTGGCATAAGTATGGAAAAATCTGATCTCTTTGGTAAACATTTACTTCCACAGGGTTATAAACAGTTGCAAGAACTCGGATGTAAATGGGACAGAATGGAAAACTATGTATGGCTGTAAGATGCTAAAGGCATTACAATCAATCCTCATATTTTTCGAAGACAGCCACCATATAACCTACAGCACTTACCTATTTGGGGTCCCTCAGGTATAAGATAAGTTAAATAAAGAGGCTGCAATTTGAACATTTAAAAACTAAGAAAAGGATAAAAAAAAACCTACCTAACAAGAAAAAAAATCAAACCAAATGATATTATAAAAAGGATTCATCATGTCCAAACAATAGAACAAGAAAGATGATGCCAACTAAAGACATAGGAAGGGTTTTCAACCACCAAGGAATCTCTACAATGAATCCCCACTAAACCATGCCTAAGGATGGGCCTACAGGTGATCAGGTCATGCTCTAAAAATGATAACTAAATTTACAGCCACAGTGAATCCTAATTACACAGGGTGAAACCATAATCAACGTGAATGTTCTATGAACTAAAAGAAACCATGGGGCGCCACAAGCTGATCCATCATTTGGCACCAAGAGAAATGTAACTAATAGAACCTCCATTTAAATTTAGGAGTGACAATTTGTGTTGGTGGGTCGGGTTCGTTTCGTGTCAAGATAAGGGTATATGACTATATGGCTCAACCCAAACCCTAAACCCATTTATTAGTTGTGTCAAAATGGGTTGACCTTCTTTGACCCAATCACGTTTACAGTCAACACTAACCTGCTTATTTTATGTTGGCTTTGTGTTAGATTCGCAGGTTATGTGGTAATTTGTGTTGGCGGATCAGATTCGTGTTGTATCAAGTTATGGATATACGACTATATGTGTCAACCTGAACCCGACCCATGTATTAATAACCCACTCTGACCCGAATCGTTTACAGTCAGCCCTAACCCGGTCCGCTACATTTGCTACCACGTCAAACTCTGCTACCATTACATTTAATGTACAAAGGTGTATAAACATCTTTGTGTGCGGGACTGTGAGCGATGACCTAAAGATACGATAATGCCACCTTTTAATTTGAAGGATAATTCCATTCATGTTATGGAGGTACTGCCTCCTCTGGAGAGCCGACGGGTGCTACGGTCTTTATTAGGTGAACCTTCTCCTTCATCTCAGCTTGCTGTAGGGTCATCGTGAACCTACTACATTCATGGTTCAGAACAACAAAAAAAAAAAAAAAAAAAAAAATCTAAAGCTTGACTCAATGGAAAACCACTTGCAAAATAACCTGTTGGAATTCAGACTTGGTGTCACCTCAGAGGAGATTACCTAAAAAGGTATACCTAGGCCTTGAGCTCCCAGGCTGCTGGTTTCCAACTAACCTATCCCCTTCTTCAAGCTCAAAACAGAATGTTCTAAGTAAAATTCAGAACTGAAACAACGTTCTACTACCAGGCTCCTAAAACTCTATACATGAATGTGTAATTGTGGGATCAATAAAAGTATCCCGAATCATCGAAGGAAAGTAACTCAATCCATCGAGTTAAATGATTCAGCACAACAAACAAAGATGACCAAATTAATTGGGGATTTTTCATGAAGACAGCATGATGAATAAAGGAACAAGACAAGAAATGAAAATAAATTAACATTAGAAGAGGTAAAGGAATGAGTACCCCATGATTGAACTCATTGCCTTTATCTTACCAAAAAATGAGTTCACGTCAACTCCAAACGGACTGAAACTGGTACCACTCAATTTTCTGCTCAGAATGTGACACAATGTCCTACAAATGGTGCATTAATAAAGGGAGCAAATTTCCTCTCCAGGGTGCCAAGTGACTTCATTTGGAATAAAATAGATGGGAATTTAAAATTTAATCCACTGCTCATTTTGTTCCATGTGAAGTCACCTGGTGTCTTGGACAGAACATCAATTTTGATTAATTAATACACATGTACTTATTAATTGTATATTTACCATAATACCCTTCTTTGACCCATGTGTATTGGCTCAAACACCCTTTGTAAGGCTACATGTCAAACACTGATTGCTAATGGAGTGGTATCTATCCATCGAGACTGGAGATGATTTAAAATCCTGGAGAATCCTTGTCCTCAGATTAGATGTGCCCCATAATAGGTGCCAACAGTGTGCCCGCAACTAGCAGGTGACATGTCACGTTGAAAAAGTGATTAACACTTTTTGGGGGGTGCTTTTCACTTTTTTGATATAACGTGTCACCCTCTGATTGTGGGCGTATCATTGGCACTCGTTAAGGAAACACACATAATCCTTTGGCTTGCTCCCCTTATGTGAAAATCCTGGCTCTGCCCCTGCCCGAGATGCCCAATTTTAAAGATTTGTGGTTAAAGCAATACCTGAAAATGATGTGAATTATATTTGAACTTTAGCCATATGATCCAAATAACCAATTCAAGGGAAGATAGAAACCTTAAATCCTACTAAAACAATAGGGACCAGCAAAGAATGACCCCATTCCTAACCATTTAACACCCAAAGCAGCAAAACTAGTCATTGATAATTTTTTTTTGTTGACAAATAACCCCCTAGTGGCATACTTCAACAATAAATTAATTAAAAAAAACCATGCAGTGTTATTTAATCATTCAGCAATTAGCTTGTGAAGTGGTTAACTTTATTCTTTATATAAAAGGGATTTACAAAAAGCTCTTGCTCTTTCAATTTCTATGCATTAATATAGTCAATCCTTATCAAAACAAGACCCAATCCGGGAAAGGAATGGTATGATCCAATTAAAAAAATTGTGAATGTTCTATGTAATTGATGTTGTCAATTTCATTCCATAAAAAAATACATGGAGCAATATACATTGCAACATGTTAAGAGTCATGAGAGAGTCTAAGTGGTTGTGTTTGACATACAAGAAACAAAGAAAACATTCAAAACTAGGAGACTGCACAAGGCAAGAAACAAAATCTTGAGGTTCAATTAGAAACTACTGAAGCCACTTCAAGCATTCAAAAGATAAATTATATATAAAGGTATTAAGTATGCCCAAAGACCATACCTATACCTAGGATGGAATAGATTGACTCTAACTTGAGCCTTAGGAAAGGACTTCTTTGACCCTAGTATGAAAAGGATCCTAAATAAGTAAAATTGGAAAATATAGGGTCATCGGACTGATCCAAAGGGTGTTGGACCAATCTGCCACTGAACGGACTGATCCGGTACTTAGCGGACCAATTGGAGGGGTTTTGAGAGTTACTTTTTCTATAGATAAAGAGACTTCGGACCAATCCAGAGGAATCATCAGGCTGATCCAAGTGGTCTTTGGTTTTCAGACTGTACAAACATGGAAGTGTCAGACCGAACTAAGACAACAAATTTGAAAAAATATATATTTGTTTGAAAATTCCAAATTTTGGATTTTTAAACCGATGGACCGAATTTAATGCAAAGGTTACACCCTCTCTCTCTCTCTCTCTCTCTCTATATATATATATATATATATATCATGAACCATAATTAGGGTTAACTACAAATCAATATGCAAAAAGAAAGAGTGTTGAACATTATTGAAATATCTAGCTACTAAATTCCTTTGTTGAAGGAGAGAAAGCTCTCAGTACTTGTTATTCTGTTGGTAAACATCTAAAAAAGATTTCTACACCACACCACTATGCTGATAATTGATAAATAGATTTCATGTGCGGATTAGGAGATCCTTGACTTAGAAAATCCTACACAAAAGCTTTGAGAGATAGAGCCACACTAAGGTAAATTCATATTTTAATTCTCTAGAGATTGATATGTTGTGATTTACATAGTTAAATCAACATATCTTTAGAAGCATAAAACTATGAATAAATAATCAAAATTGCCTACACTTTGAGGCATTGAACTAAGTCATATAAATAGCAAAATCCACCAATAGAGATTTCATATTTTTGTTCTTTGATAGTAACATTAGCCTATTATGGAAGTCATAAATTTGGAGATTTATCTCTAAAAATTTGAATACCATTCATTTTGAATTGTAACCTCCACTGGAGCCACAAGAGGTGTTGAGTGTATCTGTCAGAACCACCCAACACAAGAAAATTTATAGCGAGTGGATTCTTGTGGAAAAGTAAGTTAATGATCAGTTTTTAGTGATTTTATCTATAATAGATAGTTATTTCTATTAATAAAAATATAACTCAATGAGAAAATTTTAGAAAGTGAATGTAAGATTGGTGTGCCGAATCACTAAAATTCGTTTATCATACCAAACCACTTTTGTTATTTATTCCAAAAATATTTTGTCTTCTTGTTTTTTGTGAACTGTCCTACCTTTCAACCAAATATACGGTTTATAAAATGTGGAGACGGAAATAGGGCTGTCAATTGGGTCAGGTTGACCTGAAACCTGATATGCTCGGCCCAAAAAAAATGACGGATTGGGAAAGGCAAACTTTGGGTTGGGCTAAGCTCAGGCCTAGTTATTAAGCCCAAAGTCATAGTTGGGCCAAGTTTGGTCAAACTATATTTCAGCCCGAAGCCCAACCTGACCCGGTCCGAAGAAATAATAAAAGTTAAAAAACTAATTTGGACATACACCATTGGATTAGATTCTAATCCCAAAGGAGTAAAGCTTAGCCAGCCAAACCCTAATCTAAATTCACTGGCTCACTGCTCTAGCCGCCGGCCCATCCCCTTTCACTCTTCAAACGTTTTCTCCCTCAACTCAACCTCACATGAAATCTCTCTAAACTTTTTCTCTCATTTAAGATCTCAGCTCACATGTAAATTCTTTCGTGCCCATGTCAAGATAAGGAGATACCGAAATGGCCTGACAGGTGGATGGCCACAAAACCATGGGAATGCAGGGAAAGAGTATTAGCTGATGAAAGGGAACCCAGTAAAACCATCGAAATTGACACCTCTCCACCTTACTCTTATTCAGCTGCTAAGAACAAAATATCATAATACCAACACCAACAACACCACCATCGTCATAAACAACTTAGTAGGGGCATTATGTAGCATCTCCTTGACACAGAGTCCACCAGCACCTCTCCCTTCACCAATCCCCTGTCACGCCTTCTCATCATTGCAAAACAAGAGCCCTCGTTGCCTTAGACAAGAGAACAGCTACCCAACAATGCAGAGTCCAATCTTAGGCTCTCTCATGTTACTACTACAATGGTGGGATGCCTCGTCAAGGACTGGGTGCAAATGGAGGTCCTGATGCTGCTGCTGCAATGCCGAACTACATGGCATCCACTGAATCAGCAAAGGCTCGCAGAGGGCACCAAAGCAGCGGCCATCAATGCTATTGCCGCCCCCCCCCCCCCCTCTCTCTCTCATACCCACCTAGGCCCTTGGCGATGGAAAACTCAGGTTGAGATGGCGCCAAACTGCTCTGGCTGTGCCTCTTCTAACACCAAATTCTGTAACAACTATAGCCTATAAGGTTTAATCAATCATTTAAATCTCGTAAGACACCAAAAGCAATCCTTAAATCTCGTAAGACACTAAAAGCAATCATTCTTAACTAACCACTTACTTCTATTCTTTCCAATCTTAAAATTGCTCTCCATATCTTCTGTCTTAGCTTGATTTAAAACCCTTGGGTTCCGAGGTATCACTCCATGGTTCTAGTTTTACATTTTTCCCCTCTTTGGTTTCATCAGTCTAACACCACATCATTTGCAAATGCCACAAAATAAGAGATTTCCTCCTGAATATGAAAATTTATTTTACTAATAACTTAAAGAGATATAGACTCAAAGCAGACTTCTGATATGTACCCATATTAACTATAAATTCAAAGGTGACTACACCTTTGTATCAATGGGGATTTTGTAGTTAAAGGATAATAGTTCCTTTGATTATTCTGTGGGGGTTGGAGACTCGGCTAGAGCTGAGAGTATAGGGCTTCTTCATGGACTCAGGATAGCTGCACTTTGGGTTTTGTTAGATTATTGCTGGAAGGAGACTTTGCCTATGGTGTTATTGGTTGGCTTTATAGAGATTTAGTTGTTCCTTGGCGGTTCTCACATCTAATAGAGAAAACTTATTCCATTGCTTTCTGTTTTGGAGATGTGGTCTCTAATTTTCTTGTTTATTCTGTTAATGAAAATCTTGTTATTCATAAAAATAAAAAAGAAACAAGAAAGGAGAGTAACTTCTTCTTTTTTTTTTTTAAGTTGAAGCCTCTTGTGTATAATTTTTTTTTTTTGTCTAAGATTATAGTGCTTCTTCTCCTTTGAGTTCGCTATTATAGTGCTTCTTCATGGATTCACAATACAAAATTTTAACCTTCAACATTGTATCGTAGTTTAACCAAAAACCATCTTAGATGAAGCCCAAAAACAGTTGTAATTAAAAAAATATGGACTTTTCCCAAATTGGTTCAAAGTTTTGACAAAATTTCCAAATAATAAGGTAAAAGTAATTATTTGTGAAATCGGTTTTTGGTGATGTTTAATTACTCTTTTAGACCTAAATCGATTATAAGATAAAATAGGAAACCGAATCCCAAATTTGATTTCCAAAGATCAAATTAAAGAACTTGATTGAGCTATGGTTCCATAAAGATTGACACAGAATTAATCCTCGTATGGTTTCATAAAGATTGACACAGAATTAATCCTCCTTGAATTCCATGATTTGAGCTATTTTTTGCACAAATGACTAAGGCTTGCGGCCTTGCTCATTGTAACATTTGGCTTTGGGTACTTGTGGTTAACCAGGGACAGGATGAATTACATTATACGAGATTGAGCATGATTGGGAGAGATATTAGGCGAGTGATGACAATGGAACAGGAAAGGGAATCGGGTTACTCAATTCGGTGGGTCAGGGATATAAAAGGAATAATTTAAATGATTTAACCGCTAATTACCTCTTTTTTTACAAATTTAATTACCCCTAGAAAACCGATTTCACAAATAAATATTTTTACCTCATTATTTGGCAATTTTATCAAAATTTTGAACCGATTTGGGCAAAATCCATTAAAAAATAAAAAATCAAGCCATCATCTTTGAAAAAAAAAAAAACTAAATGAAAAAAGAACATGACAAACTAAAGATTCAAGAGACAGAACAGACGTATATGAAATGATAAAATCAAAAAATGAGTCGTCGGTGATTTGGGCTTCTTCGCCGGTGGTGAAGTAAAACCCAAGAAAGATCCTTGCTGGCATTCGGGTATAGTAACTTCATACTGCCAGCCGCCGGTGATTTTGGCTTCCACGCTGGTGGTGAGCTACTGTGCCGTTGCCGGTGACAGTGGGTGAGTAGGGAACGATGTGTTGGGGTGGGATTTTTAACCCTGTGTCAACCGTATTCGCCTTTTTTCGTGTGGGGTTTTCTGGTTTAAATTTTGTGGCCATGTGTCGAGCCCCCTATGTCCCAGGACCCTAATAGGTCATTACACGACAGGAGAGGATCTGCTCCACTAGCCCAGAGATATCACTCAAGGCTAGTGAATTTGTTAAAAGCCATTTGGACATCAAAATATCGTGTCACGTGTTGGGTTAAAATGAACTTTTCATGTTCCCAATAAACAAATGCTCTGTGACAGAAAAGAGACGTGATCAGCTGCAGCAAATTTGCTGTAGCTTTTAAGTAGCACAGCTAAAAAAACATGGGTATTTTATCTTTTAACATGGGTTGTTTT
>JAOXJP010194878.1:0-12182 GCA_025762735.1 Platanus orientalis
CCCCCCCCCCCAATCCAATCCAGCAGGTGTTTGGTAGTGGTATAATTAAGACTTTGATAATTATGGTTTCTAGACTTTAGTCTTTGTCGGAATTGATTTTATTCTAAGTAGATTTAAGGGTTATACTCATAGTGAGATAGTTTTTAGCAAAATGAGGGTCTTATTTCCGTCAATTTTATTTATAATTTTTTTTTTTTTTTTTTTTTTTTGAGGTCAAAACTTGCATGTTTAAAAGGTTATTCACTTACCTTTTCAACAAGTCCAATATCTTGCTAATACAATGTGATCTAGAAAAGCTACGAGCAATTTTTTCATAGAAATTATTTACCTTAAGTTTTACCTTAATTATGAGTTTATTTAGTTGTTTCTTCTCTGCTGAGGTTTTTCTAGGTTTAGTATAGAGTTTAGCATATAGAAATGGAGGAGATGTAATAATGTAAAGAAGCTTTTGATACTAAAGAAGAAGAAAAAAATGCAATGGCATACGTGGTGCAAATTCCAAGTCATGCTATCTCGTGAAGCTACAGATGCTTTCAATAACAGGCTCTAACACGAGAAAATGAGGGAAAATAATAATCAGAGATGAGAAACCCCAAGCTTAATGCTTACCGCCATGGTTAGCATAGCATCTGACGGCTGGAAACTGT
This sequence comes from Platanus orientalis, assembly GCA_025762735.1. Taxonomy (NCBI): domain Eukaryota; kingdom Viridiplantae; phylum Streptophyta; class Magnoliopsida; order Proteales; family Platanaceae; genus Platanus; species Platanus orientalis. The sequence goes on from JAOXJP010194878.1 coordinate 648, forward strand.
TGGGACCTTCTTCCCAGAGGTAGCCGTCCCTCTCCATCGTCGTGATGTTCCCTCCAACACGATCTCTGGCCTCCGTCACTAATATATTTCCAGCAATTTCTCCGTGTTTCGTCGCAAGAGCTTGAGCGATACAGAGACCGCTGATTCCGGCGCCAACAACGACGCAGTCGACGGAGCAACCGTTGGAATTGCCACCGTCGACCAAAGAAGGAGAAATGGTGGATTCCTTAGCTATCGAGCATCGGAATCTCGAGCGTTTGCAGTTGATTCTCTTCTGTTTTGAGGGTTTCTCTGCTAGAGGAAACGAATAAATGGTTGACGGGAAGATCTGAGGGTTAGGAGGTGTCAAAAACGAGGATGAGCTATGGCGGGTACTAATTGCAGAAAGGCTATGGCGGCATGTGAAAGGATGAAGATCTGTGAGCGTAGCCATGGCGGGAGATGCGCAGAGAGAGAGAGAGGTGCGTCTCAGACTCTCGGACGCTACGAGCCGCTCGTTATCTTCTTACTTAGCTCGGATCGCCTGCGCCTCTTTTATCCCCGGGTCTCGCTGCAGCCATATCTCCTTGAGGCACGTGACTATGGGCCCCACAAAACAACAAGAGCGTATCTCGATAGTGGATTGTATCGCTCCACTTAACAAACGCTCCTCTCTGTCCCATGTCAGGGGGCGGGCACATCAGCGCCTGCTGGTGATTTTGCAGAGAGGAGCATTTGTTAAGGGGAGTGGATACATTCCACTCTCGCGTATCTCCCATAATTTGGTTTTTTTTCAAAATTCCCATTTTACCTTTCTTTTTCTTCTAATTAATTGGCTAAGACACTGCATGGTTGCTAGTAGAAAACAAGAAAGTGAAGTAAAGTTAATTATATGAAAATGAGTAAAGTGAAGTGAATTACTGTAGAGTGACATTATATTTTCTAACAATTGTTTGATTGATTTAGTAAGAAAGTAAACAAATGTAAGGAAATATTTTTACTTTCATAACGTGCAATATATTTCATTTCAAAATCTGATCAAATTAATTGGATTTTAACAAAGGAAATCAAGGTATTAGGAAAACCAATATTCCAATGAGCATTTTCTTATTTCAACCAAACAGCCACTCCATTTGGATTTTTAAAGATCCATACTGTTTTACTTTACTTTCCATTACTTAACTAGCAACCAAGCAAAGCCTAAGGTGTACATGTGGAAAACTTCACTTCATATCTTCTCAATCAGAAGCTTTAGAAGACTCCCTTAAGCAAGCACAAGAATGAGCCACGTCTCTCATTTTTGGTGTGATAAAAAACTATAAAAAAATTTCTAAAATGATAAAAGTACCCTCCAAAAACCTTTGTCTTTCTTCCCACTTCATCATCCTCTGTCTCTTTGTTTGGTGCTTCGAAATGAAAGCAAACTTTGTAACATGATTCTCAAATGCACCAAAGTTTACATTATTTTTCAACTTTTGGTCAACCATTTCTCTTTCACACACACACACAGCAACCCAAACTGTAGAGGGAGAGCTCCCTTCATGGAACGGGAAATGGACAGAAAATGATAATTAAAGAAAGAGATCTGGTAGCTTCTCCGGATATAGCAACTTTGCACGTGGATTCACGATGTCGGTGTCAGGCCATTGGCGACGAAAATGAATGCTGACAAAGGATTTCACAGTAAATTAAATAATCTAAAAATATTTTGTTCTATAGTGTTGTGCACTCTCCCGTATGCTCAAGAGACTCATAAGCATCTGCCTGAAAGAATTTCACGTGGGAAAACTAGTTATAATTTCCTAATATTGGAAACTATCTAATCACCTTGATGAACTTCCTATCAGCCAATTGATTAGGATATTGTTCAATGAGCATTACCTTTTGATCAATGAAAGTATTGAATCCATCTATCTGAATGACTATCAAAACCATCGAATAAATAGGATCACTTTGTGAAAAACAAATATATATGAAATTTTAACTTATATGAGAATTTCTAAAAGCATCTAGTCACCAGTGATCGTACTTAATGTATACATACTGCACATAAGTAGTGATTGAATAAATTACATTGCAAATAGTAGTCCTCTCACATATAATGACTTTGCAAATAAACGGACATTTATAGTCAAGAGCATTCCAAGTCTACACTAATAATTGGAGAATCAATCTTTTTTTATGGAGCACTATATAACTTTTCAAAAGGTTTCTTGAGGTGTTTTCTGAGGACCCAACTTTCCGTTGAAAGACCATTTACCTCCATGTATAGCATACATCCATGCATCCATTAAACAACACAACCAAAATAAACTCATTTTAATAAATGCATATTGTGGATATGTAATATAAATGTGCCAATAAAAAATGAAAAATAAAATGTGTAGAAATCAAAGGCTTGTTTGCAAGGACACTAATGCTAACCATTTTTTAGTAGGTCATATAGAGTGTGCCCGATTTAATTATAGTTTGGGTTGTGGTTGGGATTTTCCAACCCGATCCACTAACCTGACCTAATAGATTTGCTACCCCTGTTGTGGTCGCATATATGGGTGATAATGGGTCTGGTTTGGGCCGGGTTTTGGCCAACACAAACCTGATTCAGCTACCCTAATTCAAGCATGGCAGGGTAGAGTAGGGGTTTTCTCGCATGTTGCCTGCCTCAACCCCTTAAGTAAGAACAGGGATACTTTCCAAATAGGAGGCAATTGCTTCGCACCTAACTATGATAGCCCTCTTGATACAGGGAAAACTCCATAAAAAATCTATAATATAGGCCTTAAACAATCAAAAAATATATGCTTCTTAACATAATCCATGTGATTGTGACCCAAAGCCTGATAAGGTCATAGCCAACCCGCCTCCATAAGAGGGATCACTAGAGGCGGCAGTAGTTTGGGGTTGGATTGAGCACTGAGGGAAATGGCTGCTTACCCAATGGGCCAAACATTAAATTAAAACCAGGTTACGGGTAGCCAACCCCAACGGGTGTAATCACGTGGGCCGGATTCTAGTGTAACAAAAGCAGGTGCATCAAGTATTCAAACCTACAAAGAAAATTATCTACAGCTCTAAATTTCTCAACTGTCCAAACAGTCATATCACAACCACAAAAGTGGGATATTCAAATTTTGAAGGTGTTAAATCACAGCCAGGCCTGTTTTGGACTGTACAGTGATTTAGAGCTGTAGACGATTTGACCTCTGGGCCCTTTTTGTTTTTTGTTATTTTGTGTTTTTAGTGCCTTTTCTGGGGAATGTTTCGAAAAAATGTTTCACTCAAGATAACCATTGGGCCTTAAACCGCACAGACCCAAATTTTAGAATTCCCAAACAGCAGGGAGATCATGATTATGTCTGTTTATTTATTTATTTATTTTTTTGATAAAGATATCTCTTATATTTATTAGGGACGTTATATGGTGGTCATAAAAAATGAAAGGGATTTTTCCCAAATTGGTTCAAAGTTCTGGCATAATTGCCAAATACCGAGGTCCAAAAAACTATTTCCGAAATCGGTTTTTAATGAATTGTAATTACCTTTTTAACTCTAAATCTGTTATATGATATATTATGCAATCGAATCTCTCATTCCAGGATTTTACCAAAGGAGAGAAAGAGAGAGAGAATGTCTCTAGATTTTTAGAGATGATTTCAACAACTTGCTGAAATTCTCAATAACAATAGGACATGTGATTAATTAATTTCCTAATTTTTTTATTAACTAATTAATCCATTTACAACATTCACATTATTATTTTTATTTTATTTTTCTGGTTTACTTGTACAAGCTTGGTCACAGTCCAATCTTTGTATCTGTAATTCATCTTCCTCTACACCATGACAGGGTTCGTTTTCTGGTATAAAACATTCTCTACTACTAAGAAGCATAGTGGAAGGTGCCGTCAACTACAAAGATCAACCGGTAAATAGATCCAAGATTGATATATCTTCAGATTCTAAATCTAAGAAAATGTTTGTTTTTTTTTCAAAGATCAGAAAAATGGGTTTCAATAAAACACATAATAGAGACAAGTTTTAGTTTCAACCATCATATAGGGAAATCAGTTAGTTTTAGCATTTGGAAGAAATGCCCATTAATCCGGCTTTGATAGACCTTGTACAACACATTAATGGAGGCAAGAGCAAAATGATATTGTAAAAAATAAAAAAAGAATTACAAGTAGAAACAATAAAAGTATTTGGGGATTCGTTAAGTGACATTAATGGTTCAATTAGGTAATCAAAATATTTGAGAATCAATTAGCCATGTGTCTCATTTTAATTGGGGATTTCAGCAAGTTGGAGAAATCTTAACAAATCCAAACTCATTCAAGTGGGTCATGAAGAGAGAGAGAGAGAGAGAGAGAGAGAGAGAGAGAGAGATAATTTGGTGGGAGAGATATTAGGAGAGTGTTGACAACGGAATAGAAAAGAGATTGGGTTGCCAAATTCGGTTGGTTAAAGGTATAAAAGGAATAATAAAAATAGCTTGATCATAACTACCAATTAATTTTCAAATTTATCCTAAAAAAACCTGTTTCGGAAATAGTTTTTTTTACCTCGTTATTTGGAAATAATTTCAAAACTTTGAATCATTTTGGAAAAAATCCCAAAAAGAAATCTTCATCTTTCTCAAGTGAAACCGGCAGCAACCGAAAAAGATTAGGTACGGAAATCTGCTATACCTGATGTATTAGAATGGCATTAGGGGGTAGACACATCAGCATTGAAAAGTGAAAAGCACCCCAAAAAAAGTGAAAGTCACTTTTAATTTGTCACTGATGTGTCAGCCCCCTGATGTCACTCTAATACATCAGGAAAAGCAGACTTCCGCACCTAATCCCAGCTCATAGTCTCTCTCTCTCTCTCATTGTTCGAACCCACGCCTGCAGCCTGCAAACATGGGACCTAGGATACAAGATGTAGGAATAGACATCTCTCTCTTTAGGACACCACGAAACTGCAAAGTTCTTTAAACTTTCAACCCCACACTAACTCACAGAAGATTCTGCGCAACTACTAACCCCAAGTACTGTTTCCCACTCTCGAAATTTTGTACGAGTAAAATATTCTCAACCAAATAGAGTGGACTCTGTTTGTATCGAGACTGTATCATGTGTGATGAATCCAACCAAAAAATGAATGACAAACAAACGAACAACAATAAAAAAGAAGAGAGAGAACGGGTTATGGATAGGATGGAGAAAGAGAAACGCCACGGTCTCAAAATTGAGTGGCAACACCTCAGCATCCAATAGCCGACGTGCTAGTTTCTCGGGTGGTCAACTTGTGTTACTCTCTTGTCTGCCACCTATCGCCATCCCTTACTTTCCTTTCCCACACGGGCCTCCCTCCTCATTTCCCCAATCTCATTCTCACTACAATGAAGACAAAAAGTGATTCCCATGTGGTACAAATATAGCATGGGTATAACCGAGATGGTCCAATATTCCCCCAACTTATAAGCCACATTCATTTACTTCCCTCGGTAAGAGCCAAAAATGCAAAGCATGCTTGAAAGGAACTTAAAAGGTCCACTACACTAGAGTGAGGCAGATGTTTAATTGAGAGTGGTAATGCATTTGAGAATCAAACTATATTATGTCACATCTCAGGGGAACAAAGTTAGTCATGGAAATTGAGGAAGTGACATGACAAGTTTTTATTTATTTTTTAATAAATTAGGAATTTGCTGCATAGTTGACAATGTCCTGAATTTCCTTGGATAGACTACCCAGTCTTAGGCTTATGCGTTAATTCTCAAATTCTTGCTTTGCTACCTGATGGGCTAAGTTATTTTCACTCCTACTAACATGCTAAATCTCAATATAGTCAAATTTAAATGCTAAATATATGCAATTTTCTATGCAATTCATGATTTCTAACAAACAATCCTCTACTCCCTCTTTCAAGGCTTGAATCACTATCTTCGAGTCTCTTTCCATCACTAGTTTCATGACATTCATGGCTACTGCCGCATGTAAGCCCAGAAGAACCGCATCGCATTCAGCTTGTAATGGTAAACATATAGGTCTTGACTTTGCTCTTTAGAATTAGAGGTTCTCCATTTGCCTACGTAAGGATGTATCCATGCTTACTCGCAGTCTTCTAGTAGAAAGAGCATCATCAAAGTCCAGTTTTATTTTATCTTTATTGGAGATACCCAACCTCTTCCATTATTCTTGTCCTCTTGTTCCATGTTCAAAACCCTCAGCTTTATTTTATCTTCAGTTGGAGGTACCCAACAGCTTCCTTTATTCTTGTCCTTCTCCCGTTCCATGTTCAGAACCTCCATTTCTTTTATTAGTTTGCAAGCATTAGACACAAATAAGTACATATTGAATTGTTTCTTCTCAAAAAAAAAGATTCCTATGCTTCCACATATTCCAACCATAGATAATAATATTTTACATAGCCATTTCCTATCCTTTTTGGATAACTCATTCAGATAGAACCATTCTGTTAGCCATTCTTTAAAGTATGATTCATTATCATAGACGTTTCTCATGGTTAGGAATGATGCATACCAAACCTTTTTAATGAAAGGGCATGTTATTAGACTATGGTATAGAGTCATTGGATCCATTACAGATTGAGCATATAGGGTCAATATCTATTTTTCTCTCTTTTAGATTATCTCTGGCTGGGATAGCTTTGCTACATGCTTCCATATAAATAGTTTAATTTTCTGTGTAATATTCAATTGCCACAACTTGTTGCATGAAAATTGGAGACCTCCTCTCCTTATATTAGGTAGATATTTTGAATTATCATCATTCCTATGATTTTCCTTTTGTCCTCTCCCTCCATTACCATTTTCATTATTTCCATTTAAACATATAGTATTTGTCTTAGACCCATTCCCACTATTATTACTAATATAATCATTTTTGTCATCTCTATCTAATCTTGTAATAGTAGGAATATCATTGTTTTCATTGGTAGGACTACTGTTAATATTATCATGGGTTGGTTCCTTTACTTCTAGGTAATATATATCCAGACTTACCTGTTTATTCTCCTTTTGTATCAAAGTTCCAAACCAACATATCCTCATGGTTATTTAAGCTTATATAAATTTTTGTAATCTCATTTATTTCCTCTTTTGTAATGGTGATCCTTATGAGATAAATATTCTACTCCCTCTCTTGTTGATTAATTACCTCACTCACTCTTGTCACCTGATATTCCTCATATTTAGAGCTTAATATTTTCATATTGTTTATGGTAGGAATCCAAATATCTTCCTAGAACTTTATCTTTTTTCCAATTTCTACTTCCCATCCCATCCCTTGATTAAGCAGTTCTCTCCCATTTATGACGCTCTTCTAAAGCCATGGAGAGTAATTTGGACATTTTGCTTCCATAAAGTCCTTAGTTGGGAAAGAAATTGATTTAGAGACTTGACCCATAAGGCATCTGTATTTTTTATAATTTTCTAAGTTTGTGTAGCTAGTAAGATTTTTATTAAATTTGTGAAGGTCCCTAAAACCTAGCCCTCCATCCCCTTTATTCTTCCTAAGTGTTTCCCATTTAATCCATTTTATGTTTTTTTTTTTTTTTTTCCATTTCCTTTTTTGTCCCAACTAGAAGTTTCTTTTCTTATCAATATTATTACATATTACTTTTGAGAGTAAGAAAAAAGGCATGACATAAGTTGGTAAAGCACTTATAACTGATTTTAGTAGTACTTCTTTTCCTGTTTGGTTTAACAACATTTCTTTCAATCCTTAGATTCTATTACTCACCCCATCTTCAATATATGAAAATAATTTGACTTAGATAATACCCATACTTGAGGGGAGTCCTAGATATTTCTCTAGCTCACTAACTTGTTTTATTCCTAACTCCTTTACCATTATTTTCCTAACTTAATTTAGAGTGTATTTACTAATTAATAATATCTCTGAATTCTTGTAATTTACTAGCTGTCATGAAGACTTACTCAAACTTTCTAGTTGACCTTTAATACCTTTTACAAATTTAACCCTGGCTTTAGGAAAATGTAGCAATCATTAGCAAAAAGTAAATGAGTTATCATAGGACTATCTCTCTTAATCTTCATTCCTTCTATCTCATTATCTATCTTCATCTTCCTTTAAGATATCCTTATGTTCTTTATACCAGTCCCCATTCTGACCTTGCAAATTTGTGAGCCAATTTGTATTCCTCCTATTTAAGGTTGATTGAAGGAAATTTTTAAATTTTTATCCTCCATTTAAACCAATTTATCCTAGATTTTTGTGCCCAAAAAATTTCCTCTTTTTTTTTTTTCTAATTCCTCTAAGAGTAACTAAGATCATTTATTTACTTTGTGTCTACCTCATTTATATCCTTATTATATAATTCTTATAAATTTTCTCTAGTTCTAACTATTTGTTCATGAATATTACCAAAATTAGTTTTATTCCTTATTTTTAGTGTATCTTGTAGCTTATGTAAGTCTCTTTTAACCTTAAGTGATATAGGCCCTAGATAATTGTATTTCTAATTCTTCTCTATCTATTCTCTACACTTTTCACCATGGGTCCAAATCCGTTCAAATCTAAAGGGTGTAGGTTTATAGACTTTGTTTGGGGCTAGGGTTAGAACTATTGGGGCACAGTCCAACCCTACTGGTAATTGGTTTTCTACTAATGCATTAGGGAATAAGGTTCTCCATTCTAGATTTACAGAACCCCTATCCAACCTTTTAATGATTAGAGTATTACATTTCTTTATCTAGGTAAATGGTGGCTCTATAGATCCAATATCTACTTCTCTACCCTAATGGAGAATTCTTCTAACCTCATTTATTCTCCCTACTCCATATCCAATTCTAGTCCCCTAGACACATTAAAGGACATTGTATTATGTTAATTTTCCTAATTAAACAAATCTACAAAATATTTTCTATAATTTTTATCTTGTTTTATACCTAAATCTAGTTTTAGTGGTATGTATCAATCACATACCATTTTTATACTACAATTTATGTCCTTTTTTCCATAACAAGGCTAATCCTCTTGATAGGCCATTGGAATCCGTACAGTATGAATTTCAAGTTGTACTTATTTTTGTTTTTTTTCCTAAACTCATTTCCTATACATTTTGTTTCGGATATGAATATAATTTCCAGGTTTTGTTTTGAGTAGAAATTTAAATTCATGAATTGTCAAGGATTGCCTGATTCTTTGATAGTTCCTAGCCATAAACTTTATTTAGCCCTTTGGGGCTGTTGAGTGATAACCACCTGACCCCATTTATTTATAAGATTTCCTTAGTAAAGAATAACATTGAATTGATTAATACTAGTAATAATTGATGACAAATTTCTCATGATAAAACATTCTAGCAATTTATAAGCAATAGAGGTTCTATCTATGTTACCACATTCAGATTTCCATCTTGATTTCTTCAACAAAAAAAATATATATATACCATAATATAAAGAAAAAAGCACATACCACCACTAATTGATATTTTAGGTGAAGGAAAGTATTGAAATCTCGGCTTTGATACTGAATTGATCCTAGAGGGGGGATGAATAGGATCTTTTTCAAAAATTAACTAATTTGCACATTTACATGACCCAACTTATGATACTATAAATGAAAGAGGTGAAACAATCATAACAACACAAGTAAATTAAGATCATAAGTACAATCACTTGATGACACAAGGTTTATAGCATCATACCCCAAAAACTTAGACCTCATTGGAGCTCTAGATCCAGAGTGGAGATTATATCTTTCATTCTAACATGTTATCAATATAGTTACTTATCAAAATTTCATTCACTTGCATAGCAGAATTTAAACTAAAGCAAATACCATTCAATAACCATTGACAAACCTGACATGTTCTAGCGTGTCTATAGTCTAACATTCTAAACCAAGTCCTTAACATAATCATTCAATTTAAAATTGGTCTCAAAGAAAAGTCTCCACATACAAAACTCTTAAACAAATGTCTGACTCTCCATAACATAATGAAACTAATAATAGATCCATGAGCAACTAAAATAACTCTTCTTTCTACTAACAAATCTAGAACAAAAGAATAAAATAAATAACATTAGGTCTCTAACCTCCAAAACATAAATATCACAAACTAAACTTTGAAATCTCTAGTGCCTCACCCTAAGAGTCCTCCTTCATGCTGAAACTATCACTATCTCCTCAATATAAAAAAAAAAAGTGTCAAATGAGTAAGCTTGATTGGCTCATAAGTAACCATACAAAATATACAAAAGACATGGGTCAAAATCAAGCATGAATAATTTATAGTATCCAAATACAAAGTGAGAATACAAATGTGTACATTTCAAAACATGCTTTCAAAATTTTGATCTTTTATAACAAATCACTTTCTTAGTAGATACATGCAAAAATCAATCCTTCATTATCAAATAAGCATGTAAAGGATCATAATGGAAATCAAAGTGCTAAAAACTAAACAGTCAGAATTCACTTATACATATATCTGAGATCTCACATACAGTCTTGTGAGCGGACTAACAGATAACAGTTTGCACCTACTGTAAGGCCCAACAAGAGGGCACAACAGTCTACACCCATTATGACCTAGTGGGAGGGCTTGACAGTTCACACCTATTATAACTCAGTGAGAAGGCTTGCACATATAACAATTTGCACCTATTCTGACCTTGTGAAGAGGGCATTAGTTCGCACATACAATCATGTGAGCAGATGCCATTATCTAACCCCAAGTGGTGGGATCAGAGTACAGATAATATATAGTAGTTTGCACTTATTTTAACCCATTAAGAGGACCCATCAACGTTTCTCCTAATGGCAAAAGGTCTCATATCATAATCAAAAGTAGAAACATACTAATCTTTCAAACATATTATTTTACAAAACAAATCTGAAATAGGTATCTTCTAAAGACAAAATCATTCAGATATCTTTTAAGCTCATGCAAATATTATTCACATAAATTACATATCCATAAAAAAAACTAGTATCAATGTTGATGCAAAACAAAACAAATGCTTAACCCACCTAAGAGAATTGTAATTAGAGAATTTACCAATGAAAGATGAGAACACCATTTATCATCCTAAAACAATACTAACAATCTTTATAAAAACCTTAGTGAATTCTATATGATACACCAAGATCACTAAAACTCATAAATCCATCAAAATTTGCTAAAAATACCCTTTCGACAACATGTATCTCATAGTAGAAAACTTGCCAATAGATAAAAACAAAGATGAAAACCTATTTGTTGAGATTCTTTTAAGATAAACTGAATGAAATCATTATAATCAGGTTTTTGAAAGTCTAGTAAAGATCCTAGAGGGGGGTGAATAAGATAATTCAATTTTTAATTCCTTTTTTTCTTAATTTACTTAATCTTGTTTAATTTTAGCGAAAGACTTTTGATAAGTAAATTAGATATCTATGAATCAATCCTAAACCACAAGGTTTCATCATAAACTATAGTGTTACTTATAGCAGAGCGGGAACAGGGCTGATAGATTCCCTACTCTTAATTGTTTAAGTCCTTTTAGTTCCAAGTGTTATGTGCACAATTACAATGGATA
>JAOXJP010194889.1:0-40729 GCA_025762735.1 Platanus orientalis
GCCTCTATCAAGCCCTTGGGCTTGTCACTTCACCCATCCATGTCTCTCCTTCCAAATTAATCCCAACCACACACCTACATCTAATCCTAGCCATACACCCCATTTAGGATAGGGATCATCCCCACCTTTCATCCTATCATCTCTATCTCTAATCCAACCCTTCATTCAACCAAATTGGGGCTATAAATAGCCCCAATTTCATGGTGAAGAGGGTTGGCAGCCATAAACCCCAAATCAAAGAAGAAAAAAAGGAAGAAGAGGAAAAGTGTAGCTTACTCCCAACCCTTGGCAAGGTAAGCCTAACCTTGTCCAAATTCATGTTATATCCCTCAATTATGATCATTTAGCAACTGTTATGTTGTCTAATTCATGCTGGAGCATTGCTCTAATTCGGGTACAAGGTAGAGGCTCAACAACCTCTACTTCACCTTATTTTCAAACAGGTTTAGTGCTGATTTTTGTGTGAATTTTGTAGAGGGTTTCTTGAGCCCAATTTTTACTATGTTATCCTAGACACATATAGGTTGCTCTGTATTTAATTTCATGATTTATAAAGCTGTGGAAGGCCTCGAGATGACCCCCCAAACAGACCAAAAAAAAGGGTCTTTTGAGACCCAGTTTTGGGGAATATTTGCTGATTTTATTGTGAATTTTCTATGCATGATCTTGAGCCAAATTTTTTATATGTTGTTCATATACATACCGCCTACTAGCATACCAAATTTGAGAATTTTTAAACACCCCTAAGGGGTCTAAATGGCCGAAAATGGGTTGCTGGATTTTGGTCCCAGGCTTAACGCCTGTTTTTTAATTTCATTAAAAAATAGGTGTTGAGAAAACTGGCGTATGAAAAACAGGCGTTAGACCAAGTATAGACTTATTATATATAGTTGGAAAGATCTCTCTTTTAGCTTTCCAAATTGACCAACTACACTCAAATCAGAATTTTCTGGAGAGAGATATGCCCTTCGAAACACAGACTGTTCAACTCAACTCCTGTTTTTTAATCTGTTAAAAAACAGGCGTTGACAGAAAACTGGCATATAGACAATCAGGCGTTAGAAAAGTATATACTTATTATATATGGTTGGAAAGATCTCTCTCTTAGCTTTCCAAATTGACCAACCACATTCAAATCAGAATTTTCTGGAGAGAGATATGCCCTCTGGAACACAGACTATTCAACCCAACACTTGTTTTTTAATTTGTTAAAAAACAAGTGTTGATAGAAAACTAGCTTATGGGACAATCAGGCGTTAGAAAAGTATAAGCTTATTATATATGGTTTGAAAGATCTCTCTCTCAACTTTCCAAATTGACCAACTACACTCAAATCAGAAATTTCTGGAGAGAGATATGCTATCTAGAACACAGACTGTTCAACCCAATGCCTGTTTTTTTTAATGAATTAAAAAACAGGTGTTGACAGCTTAAATAGGTGTTAAGAAAGTATAGGCTTATCATATATGGTTGGAAAGATCTCTCTCTTAGATTTCCAAATTGACCAACCACGTTCAATTTAGAATTTTGTGGAGAGAGATATGCCCTCCGGTGTATATTGTCCAAGCCTAACACTTGATTTTTAATGGGTTAAAGTTCAGGTGTTGACAGGAAATGTAAGCATTGGAGAAATTTAGGTGTTAGGATTTGGGACCCACTCCAGTGAACTTTGACCATCTCTAAAGCCTATGCACAAGTAACTAACATCTTGGAATTCACCCACGTGTTTAGGCACCTCTGTGGACCCTTTTTACAGGTGTTAGGATGAATTTCAGGCATTAAGATGAATGTCAAATGAAACTCAGCTTCAAACCAATCCATTTCATAGACACTTTAGGATACCTTCATTATAAATATTTCTTTCAGCTTTCCTATTTATCATAGTATGGTTGATTGTACACTTGTAATTTCCAAGTGTATCAGATACTCGAACTTTACTTAGGAGACCACTTGAGTAATGGCTATTACATCAGAGCGACCAGGTCGAGTCAACCTATCCTTTCACTACATTTCAACCCGTCCCGACCTTTTACGATCTTCACCTTACCTTAGGGTCATGTCGTAGTGGTTCGCGACCTAAAGACCCTGAGACTTGACCATAGCCCAATTAGGTTCTCAAAACCATGCACGTTGGTACAACATAGTCTTGACCCCCATTTAGCTAACTTGTCTACATTTTGCAGCAGTGCAAAGTACTCTGTAAGTATACAAACAATATAAAATGAATCTACCCTACATTACTCTCATAGTTAGACGTACTTGACTACTGAGATTGGCACACACAATAAACCCCTAGAACTAAATACAGTTTGATCCCGACAAAACCCTAGGAACACATGAACCACAAGATCGGGTATATAGGCAGCTCGAGATTATGCCTCAGGTCCAACTGTAATGATCACACCACGGGGGTGGTCCAAGACCAATAATTGTACACTTAACAAGCATGGATTTTAGCATAATTCAAAACATATATGAATGAGAGAAGCTGTCATAAAAAGGTGGGTATTTGGGGTGCCTAACACCTTTCCCAAATGCAACTAAACAACTTACCGTTAATCTCAGGAACTCAGACCAATACTAAGAGTTAAACTCTTAGGCCTCTAGGTCTAGACTTCTCTTTTTCACCTGAAAAGGAGAACCAATGTCCAACTCCATCGGTTAACCCCGAGTTAGTGGCGACTCCATGAAAAGCCTAATCCCCCAGTAAAAGGGTTAGCGACCTTTCAAGCACCGACATCATGCGCTAAAGAATGGGCCCGGAAACCACGAGCGGGTGGGGGAATCCGAACCCTTCCCGAATGCCGATGTCCACACTTAGGGTCCACTGGAACCCGGTTATAGCCAGAGTAACCATCAAGGAAACAATAGTAAGCATACCGGCTAACCGTTTCAATATTTGATCAATGAAAGGGAGAGGAAACTTTCCTCGTCATAGAATTCAACTTTTAGTAGTCAATACACACGCCATCCCGACTGAACTCGAGTTGGAACTAACTCATTGTCCTAGTTCTTGACTACTGTAACGCTTGACTTTTTGGGCACAACTTGAATGGGACTAACCCAATTGCTGTCAAAGATTGGGTATATAATTCCTACATCCAAGAGCTTTATCACCTTAGCTCGAACAACCTCCTGCATGGCAGGGTTCAATCGTCTCTGTGGTTCACGCGATGGTTTAACAGTCACTTCCAAATGGATCTTATGCATGACCACAGAGGGACTAATTCCCTTAATGTCTTCAATAGACCACCCTATAGCTTCTTTATGCTCTTTTAGGACATCAAACAATTTTTTGTTCCTGAGCATCATCCAAGTTGGAAGCTATGATCACATGCAAAAACTTAGAAGGACCTAGAAACTCGTACTTAAGAGTTTTAGGTCTAGCTTGAGTGGCTCTACGACAGAGGGAAGTGGTGTTGTGAAGAAAGAGTAAGAGGGATCACTTTGGGATGCCATCTATAGTACTCATCATAGAACAAAATCTAGCAACACATTCACTTGTTCGACTGACTCATCAATGTCGACATCACATCCAAAGTGAGCGAGGAATGCCTCTAAAGATCCTCAATACTTGACTGAATAAAGGTCTCATGAACCAGGCTATCAATCATACAAACAGTGCCAACATCCTCCTCGTCTGGTGTTTTCTTATATCGAAGATATTAAGCTCAACTGTTATGTTTCCAAAAGATATCTTCATTACACCAGTCCTACAGTTAATCAGGGCATTAGATGTAGCTAAGAAATGACGCCCCAATATAACATGAATTTGCTTGCTAGAGTTTTGAATAGGTTGACTGTCAAGGACTATGAAGTCCACTAGAAAATAGAATTTGTCAACCTTGATCAAAACATCCTCAACGACACCTCTAGGAATTTTGACAGATCTATCGGCTAATTGAACTGGGTTTCAACTCTCCCAACCCTAACTGCAAGTAAACCGAATAAGGCAGTAAGTTAACACTCGCCCCTAAGTCTAACAAAGCCCGCTCAATGAGATTGTTGCCTATGGTGCAAGATATTGCAAGACAAACCAGGGTCCTTGTATTTAATAGGGATTTTGTACTGAAGAATGAACTGACTTGTTCAGTTAAGAAGGCTTTTTTGGGACCATTTGTCTTTCTCTTGATCTTGACAAGATCTTTAAGAAACTTGGCATAGGAAGGCACTTGTTGGATAACATCAAGGAACGGGATGTATATGCACTTGCTTAAACACCTCTAGAATATCTCTAAACTGTGTGCCTTTCTTGGGGGCTGCTAGTCTCTCAAGAAAAGGAGCTTGAGGGACAACGTTCCTATGGGGGTCAACAACACTACTGGGATGAAAAGAAATAGGTTCCGGAACTCTCACAGAGTTGCTCTAACTTCTTTCTTTCTTTGACATCACTGGGTCAAATTCAGCAGGCATAGACACTTGGTTGTCAACTTGCCTCCCCGACCTAAGGGTCACAACAGATTGTACATGGTCCTGCTCTTGGGTAGAGCCGAAGGAGTTGCCGATAACGAACTGCCCTTTCAGGTTAGACACAGGTTGACTAGGGAATTTACCTCTCTCTCTCTCTCTCAATCATTTGATTCGCTAATTAACCGATTTGACTTTCCAACTTGGCAATAGCTTGAGTGTTAGTCATAGTGGCACTTCTAATCTCTTGTATGACTTGATTGGTTGCCAAACTAGATTTCTTAAGTTCTTGAATGGTTTGGCTGGCTTTTTGCTTGAAAGACTTAAGAGAGTCCTCCAACGAAGATTGTTGTGAAGGAGGCGACGTTGGAGGAATAGGATGAGATGAAGATGATGAGAATTGATTTTGAGGCGGTGCATGAAATCTAAGAGGGTATTGGTTTTGAGCTTGATTAGGAAACCCTCATTGATTAAGTGGTTGATTTTGCCTCTAAGAGAAATTGGGGTGATTCCGCCACCTTGGATTGTAGTTTTCCGAAAGTGGGCCTCCAAATTATTTCCTAAAGTCATTAAAGGCATGGACTTGCTCCATCAAATATTCGGTAAAGGGTGACAAGGAAGAACAATTTTGGGCCATATGCATAGGATTAGCACACAAGGAACAACCTTCGATTGGGGGAAGGTTGGCGGAACTCATTGATTGGCTCATAGAAAGAGCTTCGACTTTGCGAGTAAGGGAATCAAGTTTCAACTTTAAATCGGTCTCCTCCTTCACTTCATAGAGGCCTCCCTTCTTAGGGACGCTAGAAGATTTGTCCCTACGATTTGAAAAGTCCCATTGCTGGGAACTTTCAGACAACTTGTCAAGAAACTTATACGCATCATCGTCCGTAAGGCTTAAAAAGCCTCCACCATTCATAGACTCAATCATATTACGGTTAAACTGGATCAAACTATTGTAAAAGTATTGGATGAAATGGCAAGTCTCAAATCCATGGTGGGGACATCTCAAAAGCAAGTCCTTAGAACCTCTCACAGTTCTCATGGAAGTTTTCATGCTCCTCTTGAGAAAAATTGGTTATCTCATGATGGAGAGCATTGGTTTTAGACATATGGAAGAATTTGTTCAAGAATTTAGTGACAAAGATTGCTTAAGAAGTGATGGAACCGGGCACATTGGAATTCAACCACTCTTTCGCCTTCTCCTTCAAGGAGAAAGGAAAAAGCCTAAGTCGCATCGATTCATCAGAAAAGTTTTGAAATCTAAAGGTAGAAAAAATTTCGAAGAAATCCTTCACATGTTGGTAAGGATCCTTGTGGTCGAACTCGTGGAATGATGGAAGGTGTTGAATAATATGGGGCTTCAACTCAAAGTGTGCTGCGGTGGTGGTGGACAACACTATGCAAGAAGGGAGATTGGTGGTAATGGGTGAAAACAACTCCCTAAGAGTTCTAGCCTCTTCCGCATTCTTAGTGTTATCTCCCATCTCAACAGAATTTACTTATCTGATTTGTGTTCTAACTTACTTTTAAATGTTCTTTCAATTTTGGGATCAAAAGGTGTTAGTTTTGAGTTCAATGATTGACAACCAAACATGCACTAAACACCTATATGAAGTAAAGTTGAATTTAACAATCCAGAAAAAAAAAACAATTTTTTATAAATTTTTTTAAAGCAAATTAAAATCCTAACTGCAACTGATAGAAAGACAAAATCGATTTGGACTTTGTTTTCCAAAATAATAACAATTCCTCGGCAACGACGTCAAAAACTTGTGAAATTTTATTATAGTCACAAGTGCACAAATCGGTTTAAAATATAGTTTGACAAGTGCGAGGTCGAGCCCACAGGGAATTGAATTAAATTAAGAAAACTAAATAGACCTAAACCAATTAAATCCTAACCTAGTTAGAAAAATGGATGATTTTAATTAAACTAAATTAATCTAAAAACATGCAACAAATGAACTAAATCGAAATGATCAAAAGATGAAATTACCAAGTGACAAATTACTAAGGTTTAGGAATCCACACCCATCAATTCATAGAAAAATATATTTATGATCATTAATTTTTAGAAAACTTTCTTCGTAATAATCTTGACTTTGATCATGTTGTCATGGATAATATGCTCATCAAGGCTTTATAAAAATCTCATGCATGTTCTCTTTCGCTTAAAAGAATAAAATCAAATCATCTAATGTATTCGTTAAAAAAAAAACAAATCACACTAGATATCCAATTTTAATATTTTAAAATAAAATTCCAAGCAATTAATTAATGAAGAATACCCTAAATCATGAGAAATACATGATTGAACTCGTATCCGGGTTCATCTCATTAATTAATTTGAAACAAGAGTAATTAAACATCAAGGCTCATAAATTCAGAAAATATCAAATCATATACACATATTTTTACTACTCGTCAATAGAGCTTCATCCTCAACCTTAGTTGGGGATTTTAGCCTTTCATGGAGTCAAGATTCATGGAAAAATATAAAGAAAAAGAGACATGAAAATGAGAAGAAAAAGAACTTGAATATCAGAAGCACATCCTTTGCAATGAGTCTTCTACTTCAGATTATGCTCTCTACTTTGGCCTCCATTGGATTAGTCTCTTCTCTCTCGTTCAGCCTCCAATCCCTCTGTCCCCTCTTTACCACCTCCCCTTCTTATTTTATATCTAACCCTTGTATAAAAAACCCTAAAATGGGAATGAGTTTTTAGATGGAAATTTGTCCAGATTTTTTGGTTCATATTATGGGTCTGTTTTTACTCCCAAAACGTTTGAATTAGGAGATCTCTGTGAAATGCATATTTGTAACCCTTTAAATTAGCTTTCAAACCCAACTTGATTCACTTCAATTGGATAAGGGAGTCAAAAGTTACGGACCAAATACTGAGATGTGTCTAGGCTGGTCCGAATCCTGAAATAGAAACATATCCAATTTTGGTTCTTTTCCTTTGCTTTTTCTTTGTTTTTTGCCTCACAATGCTTGGTCATGAGTTGTCCAAGAGTCCTAGCAGCCTTCAACAATCAACACCCCTTGAACATGAATGGACCATTTTATAGCTTGATTAGAGCCTAAAAAAAACATTCATTCCAATTAACCTGTTTCAACACAACTAAAGCCCAATAAGACAAATGATATCAAATCAATGTTAAGAACACTAATATAAGAGGGATATAAACTATATATATTTTATGCACATCAACAAGCGATCTCAAGAGTGCAACCATCTTCAACCTAAGGAACATGGTCTCTAACACATCCCACGGGTGCTCTCACACACAATTATGTAAACTTAGAGGAATAGTGACCTTGAGCCAATCAAAGCTATAAAACAAATTACGGATCAACCTCTACTCGACAAACCTGTTTCAACTACACTCTTTGTCCCTACCTTGAACCATGAAGAAGTTGCTACCAGTCCTTGAAATTTATATTTATTTCATTCCATAACAAAGTAAATTTATTTACCTTAACCTGGTTCGATTTCTTGTAGGGCTAACCCAACATACGCCACAATTTTAGTTGGTGAGGGATTGGACAGAAACCAGTCCAACCTTTAAGCTTGTTATGTAACAATGAGGTGAGAGAAGTTGCATGGGTTCCTTGTTATGGGAGCTTGGAAGAGATATGCTAATGCTTTTCTGAAGGCATATTACACTTGTCTATGCCTACAACACCTAGAAAAGTAAAACCATTATCTGGGCTGTCGTTTTTCACTAATAATAAGACTCATATCTTAGAGAAAGTATCTCATCACCTTCACATCCCCACCCCTCTCGCCTCTCCTCTCTGGGGGCTTTCTTTGTTAAAAGGAGAATGTTTGTGAGCTTTCTTTGAGTTCCCTCTAATAAAGTGCACCCATCTACCGGGTTTATGTCAATCTCCAAATGTTGGAAAATGATGGTTTGAGATAAAGTTAGATGAGTGGAAGAGAGAGGAGGACGCTCCCATTTACAGAGATGAGAAGCGCGAGCTTGTTGCTCTTCTGCATCGTGGAGAATGAGGGCTTCTTCATCTTCTTGGAGGGGGGTTTCTTCCAAAAATATGTCATTGTCCCTCTCCTCTTCTTCCATTACTGCTTGGTGCTTCATCATTGGCTCTGCCCTTGGCAGTGGCAGCCCTTGCTTCTTGCCGTTCATTTTTTTCTTTTTTATTTCTTTCTACTTTGGTGGTGAAACGAAGAGAGATATAGAGACCGGTTGGTTCCTTTCTTCTTTAGTGTTCTTGTCGATGTTGGGTAACTAGATTAAGCTCCATGGCTATGTGATCGAAGATGCACTAGGAGAACGAAATAAAACCTAACGAAATGGGAAGATAATGATGGGTTTTATGTTTATTTTTTGAAATACAAAAACAACCCGGATTTTTTCCACGTGATTATTGACAACGTGCGCCTTTTGTATTCGGTTCACGATGCTGCCGATCCGGATTGAGCTTTTAAGCATAATCTTAAAATGACCTAAAATAAGATCTAGATCTATAGATCTTGAAACAGATTGCATAACAAACAATGCATTTTGGAGTCTAGATTGCGATCTATGCTCAATCGCATCGCATGCCAGAGACAGTCTTATTGTACAGATTGTGAACCCTTAACATCATATTGTAGTGAACGAATACCAGGTGGTACAAGTTCATTTGCAGATGGTTTCTTGGCCTTGAATTATATGAGAGAGAGCGTGCTTTAATTCCTCACACACTCTAAAGAGGAGCACACCTAACTGAGGACTCTGATGGCAATATCCCTCAAATGGGGTACACGGTCTCCATAAATGTCTCATTAACCAGCTATAATAAAAAAGATTTTGAACATATCAAAATTTGACACTCTAAGAAAAATATATTTATAATTTATTGCCTGATTAAAAACTCTATTATATTTATACATACTCGGAAGACATGTACTTTGAGATTTGACAAAGATACATGAGGAAAATTATCCAATGGCTTTCATGAAAGCTCTTAGCTACAAATGATTAGCATGGAAACTAGGAAGTGTCTTGTTTGAAATGACAATTTCAATAAAATTAAATATACGATAGCTTACTTATGTCATGGCACGGTTCTGGCTATCCCACGTATGGTCCAATCTCTGTATCACTTGTTTTATGGCAGATCTTAATTTGGTGTCCAGCAACATATTGTCACTATATAGGATCCTCGGATTTAAGAAGTATACTGCCATATAAATTTACAACATAGTGAGTTCATACTCTCAAAGAAGAAAGTAGTATTTATCAATTTAACTGCTTTCTAAAATTTCAATGGAATCTAAACTAAACCACTGGTGTGCAAGTTGTGGAGTGGATTATTCCACCTTGCTTTTATAATCTTCTAATAAGTACTATAATATTTTCTTGTATAGAAAATTTGCTCTATCTATTGCCTCATAAATGGGCAGGCCTTGGCACATCGGTAAGGTTGCTCTATGATCTGGGCGTCACAGTTTGAGTCACGGAAACAGCCACTCTGCTTGCAGGTGTAAGGCTGCGTACATTTGAGCCTCCCCAGACCTCGCAGTGGTGGGAGCCTCGTGCACTGGGACTGCCCTATTGCGTCATAAATGATGGGCATACTGGATTTCTTGTCGTAACGCACAATCTTCAGGACATTTACAAGAGGTTCCATCACTCTATAAATCTTGTTAGCTTTAGTGTAGAAGGAATTAGTGAGTACTATACTGATGCGGACATTGAGGACCAAGTGGGACCCACACATGGCTTGGTGGGGTCCACACATGGAGAGCTATGGAGAACACTTGTTCTACTATCACATGGAGTTGTTGGAGGTTTTTATTAGAGTTAATTTATGTTTTTACTTAGTTATTTTCTGTTTTAATGAATTTATGACAGGTGTTTTTGTTTTTGATTTTGAGCATTATAGGAATAAGGCATTGTTGTGATATAGGATTCAAAGGAATGAGTTCCTACAACAAGTAAAATTGAACCAAAAGCATAAAAGTACAAGAAAGATCAATAAAAAATGATTATTGAATTTCAAAGTACTGAAAAAATAGTAATAAATTCAAGAAATGCTTAAAGAATAACAATCTTTAAGAGGGATGATCCAAGAATGATCAAACTAATGTTTGGAATCAAGTGGATCAAGAAATTTAGAAGAAAAATCAATAAATCAAGAAAACCCCCAAAATCTGTCCAAAATCAATAACGATGTATTTTCAAGAAAGTGAGGGATTTAGGGTCAATAATTATGATTTTTGGTATGAAATGATAGGTTTAGGTATGAGGATGCTAGGTTTAAAAGGATTTTAGGTTTGAATGATTGGTTAGAGAGAAATCTGAATTTTCATGAATGTTCTAAAATTCTGCACCCAGAAAATTCAAGAAAGTATAAAATAAAGAAAGAAAAGAGAAAGAATAAAGAGGTTGATGAAATAAGTGATGGGAGAAGTAATAAGGAGAAGAACATGGAGTTTTAACAGAAAATAATGAAGAAGGTAAAGGCTGAACATTTAGGAGAGAAGTATGAGAAGAAAAAAGTAGAAATAAAAGAGAGGGAATAGAGATTTCTCACCTATTAACTGTGAGTGATTTAAGAGAGAGAAGCACTCCACGAGCTGCACAAACTTCGATTTTTTTTTATTCAATAATCTGATCATAAATGAGGTCACTGTGACCTATTTATAATAAAAAATCAGAATTAGACTAAATTGGACCAAAATACCGCTCCCTTGTATGGTTAACCCAAAAAAACCCAAAAAAATTCTAAAAAATCCTAAAAAATTATGAAAACAGTCATAAACTATTCTAAATTAAATTTAACCCCCAGGCTCATATGGCCTTATTATATCAATCCCATTACTAAAACCTTCCTAAATAGAAAGAAAACAACTAAACTAATTTTTAAAATAGAAAAATAAAAGGAAAATCTTGTGCACAACATTATGTATTCTTCTTGCATCCTTTGTTCTTGATCTTGAGCTTTCATAAAGGTTGAAACTTCTCAAGCCATGTTAATGCCACCACATCATGTTGTCAAGGGTATTTTAGTAATTTTAGTGAGTTAACAAGTCAAAGTGGGGCCCTCTTAGAGGGATGGTCGAAATCTTCTAGAAGGGCTTGATTTTTGGTAGTTTTTGTTTTTAGAAAGTCAAGGTTTTAGTAGTTTTGAGTTTAGGAAAGTCTTAGGTAGCAAGTAAGCTAGTGGTTTAGGAGTTTCTAATTTGTTTTTTGCTGTTTTCTTGAGTTTGTGATGTTATATATTGGCTGTATTTTTTGTATTCGTAGACAATGAATAATACAAGTTTTTTCTCTTTGAAAAGAGTGCTCGGCTGCTTCTTCCTAACCCTGTGATAGGTTATCTTCTCCATGGTGGAGATTCCATGGAACTCTAGGTAGGGTTTTCCTAGAGCTGGATTTTGAATCGTAGGGTTATCCATTCCAAGAAGTCTCTTAACCATCTTTCTTTCTTCTTTTCTTATCTTTTTCTTCATCTTCTTTGTGAATACTTGCTGTCTGCAATTTACCACCATTAAATACCTTGTAAGAACCTTTCAAAATCCATTCTTGATTAGTTTTCTTGAACCCATAAACTAGTAAACTGCGATCCTAGCCTTTCCTTGCTGTTTTCTTCATTAGAGCCCTACTCAGACCCCTCCCTAACCCTGGGACACCTCTAACTGTAGCCCTTTCTGTTCTAACCTCTAAAATCAGTTACCTCTACATCTCTTATACCCTGCAACTGTGCCTTAACCTCTATCTTTTCCCTTTTTTGAACCTTGAAACACAAAACCCATATTATTATAGGCCTGCGGCTACTTTAGAACAGAAAACCTTTCTGTTTTCAGTCCATATTAAAACCCAGGTTCCTAATAACCTGCAGACCAAAGTCCCTGTTCTTTATAGCTGGTGGCAACCTGAATTCAGACCTTCCTGTTCTAGCCCAAAGTAAAAATTATTTCTAATATAGCCTGTGGTTGACCCAAAAGTCCCTGCAAATCTGATATGAAATTACAGTCTTATAACCACCAATTTGAGGTCTGTTTTGGGTATGGTAATACCCAGATTGCCGGGGTATTTTACATACTTTAATCTAAAGACCTGAGCATGATAAGAAACCTTCCTTATTCTTAACCCAGGCAGTCCCTGATTTTCCAGCCTTTGGTTTAACCTTATTCTAAGCCCTGTTCATCATCCTGTATCTGTTCTAATAACCTATTCCAGTCCCTGTTTTAACCTTTTAGCCTTTGCTGTTCCTTGTTTCAGCTTTGGGTTTACCTTCTGTTAATCCCTATGTTTCTTAGTATCTAACCTAATCATGTAGGCCTTCTGATACACTGTTCAGTCCCTGTCTAGTCCAAAGTTTCTCACTGTGTTCCATTGTTTTAGTCTAAACCACAGCCTTATTATATCCCCTATCAGTGGCTGTTTTCTGAGATCTGATTGGCCTGTTATTTTTCCTTAATTGAATGGGTTAAGTGCTAAGTTTGTTTCTAGACTTTCATGGTTATAAGTATTGCACTTGTTGGGTTAATTATAAATCTAATGTGGTGTTACTTGGCCTGTTAAGGTACTGAATGGTGGGGCTGTTGGAATGTAGAAAGCCAAATGCAAGAGATCGGGTAGGGGGGCGTCGACACAAGTTAAACAATGAAGATTCTTTCATGGGATGTCATGGGGCTTGGGGGGTATAAGAAGCGAAGGATGGTCCTTGCTTCTGTTGAAAGATGCTGTGAGGATATATTAGTTTTGCAGGAAACTTAAAAGGAGTCTATTTCTAACAATCTCAGACGCTGGTCAGTGGACAGGGATCTCTCAGAGTGGTTTGCCATTCCGTCTATAGGAGCTGCGGGTGGAATTCTGTGTGCCGGGAATCCAAGAACCGTTTGTAAAGTAGAAGAGGCAAGTGGGACTTCCCAATTTCAATCATATTCAAGGATATGTCGATGGGATATATTTGGATGTTCACGGGAGTTTATGGACCTGCTATAATGAAGACTAGATCTGAATCTTGGAAAGAATTGAAGTGTCTGAAAGAAAGATGAAATGGGCCGTTGGTGGTTGGAGGAGATTTCAATGTCATTAGGTTTATGCATGAGAAAAATTCAGGGGAAGAATCACCTGGAGTATGAGGGATTTCGACTATTTTGATAGTTTGGAGGTTTGTGAGATAGCCTTTTATCGAATGCCAAATATACGTGGACAAATGGGTTGGAGAACTGAACCTTGTGCCGTTTGGACAGATTCCTTGTGTCGGGAGATTGGGAAGATTGTTATCTGCTTTATTATTAGGAATCTCTTCATCTTGTTAAATACTGAGAAAAAATGTTTAGGCTCCTAGCCTTTTAGATTTGAGAATATGTGGACCATTCATTCATCCTTCAAATGTGAAATGCTAGCTTAAAGAATGGCATAGGACGACATTTGGAAAGGTTCAGGAAAATAAGAATAAAATATGGGGTGAGTTGTGATCTATTGATTTGAGACTTTAGGGTGATGAGGGAAGTTCAGAGGAGTTGATGGAGAAAAGGATGGAGATCTTGGTGGAGATGGAAGGATTGTTGAAATCTGATTTAGAGATTGCGTGTCCAAGGGGAGGATGTAAAATTTTTTGAAGCTACTATGGGGGGAGCTATGAGATTCTTTGTTAATTTGTACTCAAAAGGAAGATTGGGAGAGGCCTTCTATGGACTATCTCTTTGAGGCTCAATTGTTTAGAGAGATGGTGGAGGGGTTGGAAAAACCCTTTGATACTGAAGAATTGAGAGGCTGTGTTCGGGATGGATAAAACCAAAGCTCCTGGCCCTGATGGTTTTTCTATGCTATTCTTCCAAGAGTGTTGGGATACTATTAAGGTGGACTTAAAGAAGGTTTTGGAGGAATTCTTTGAAGGGGACAACATAGCAAAGCATGAAGTATACATTTGTAGTTTTGGTTCCCAAGAAAGAAGGTGTTAATGAGTTGGGGGATTACTGGCCAATAAGTTGGTGACTAGCTTATACAAAATCATTTCCAAAGTTTTGTCAATCAAGTTGAGGAAGGTTATGGGAAACATTGTCTCTAGCATTTAAGGTGCCTTTATTAAAAGAAGACAAATTACGGACGGGATTCTAATAGCTAATGAGTGTGTAGATCTATGGAGGAAATTGATGGAGAAAGGGGTGGTTTGCAAGTTAGATTTGAAAAAGGCATATGATAGAGTTGACTCTGATTTTCTTTTTTGGGTGATGAGGAAAAAGGGCTTTGAGGAAAGATGGATGATGTGGATGGAGGGCTATGTAAAATAACCCTTTTTTCTCTATCCTTCTGAATGGGAAGGTTCTGGGTGTGTTGAAGGCTTTGGAGTGAGGGACAATAATGTGATGGTGTCTCATTTGCAGTTTGCAAATGGCACCATATTATTATTGAAGGCTGAAAGGGACAACATTAGAAATATGAAAACATGTTTGAGAATATTTGAGACAATGTTGGGGCTGAAAATAAATATGGCTAAGTCATGCATGGTGGGCATTCAAGTGGAGGATCTCAACTAAGGGAGTTTGCTAATCTCATGCGATGTATGCTAGGCTCGCGGCCTCTCAAATATCTAGGACTCCCACTTGGTGGATGCCCTAAATCCATCTTTTTCTTGGGATCCGATAGTAAGTCTCAAAAAATTAGCTTGTGGGGAGAAATCGTATAACTCGATGGGAGGTAGGATAACTTTGATAAATGTAATTTTAACAAATATCCCCATTTACAACATGTCTTTATTCAAGATGCCATGCAAAATAGCGAAGGACATTGAGAAACTTCAAAGTGATTTTCTTTGGGAAGGAAATAAGGTGAAAAAGGATTACTTAGTAAAGTGGAGTGATGTAATCCGAACAAAGGAGAATGGGGGTTTGGGGATTGTTAGGTTGAAAGAGAGAAATTTGGCCTTGTTGGGAAATAGGTTGTGGAGGTTTGTGATGGAGGATGGAAGTCTTTGGCAATCCATCATTCTTAGTAGATATGGCACAAACTTGTGGGACATTAATCAGGTCCTTCCTTTATCTCATTCCATTCTTTGGAAACATATTGTCCAAGTGAGTCCGTTATTTTATCCCCAAACCTGGTTTGCAGTAGGGAATGGAAGAAAAAACAGATTTTGGAAGGATCTTTGGTAGGGTGATTCCACCTTAGAGTCTTCATTCCCTCATTTGTTTCGTGTGTCCTTCCAAAAAAATGCTATGGTTGCTAATGTTCTCTCTTTGTCTTCGTGTGGGCTAGATTGGAACCTCCTTTTTGTTTGGGACCTTTGTGATTGGGATGTAGACTTTGTTGCTATCCTTGAGGATAATCTAAACGAGGTGTACATTTCAAGTGATGACAAAGGCCAAAGGGTGTGGTGTCCTTCTCCGGATGGGAAATTTATTGTCAAATCCTTTTTCCAATTGTTGACTCAAACCCATCAAGTGACTCATATCTTTCCTTGTCATAACATTTTGAAACCTGTGGCCCCTCACAGAATTAGGGCCTTGTCTTGGGTGGCTACTTTAAGATGGATATGTCTATTACCCCTTTTATCTGCTGTTTGTGTGGGATCTGAGAAAGATGGGGAATCATGTAGCCACTTGTTCATTCATTGCAGTTTTGCCTTGTAGGTGTGGAGCTTCTTTACGTCCTCTTTGTCCTTTTCCTTTTTTATGCCGGATTCTGTTCTTGATCTTGCAAGTCAATGGAGCAGTGGTGTCTCTGCGTGGCAAAATGTTTATGGGGCTTTGTTCCATGGAATTTTGTGGGGTCTTTGGAAGGAATGGAATAACATAATTTTTGAAGATAAGAAGAGGGGAGTTCTAGTGGTGATTGATTGTATTATTGGGAGGTGGGCTCTTGGTTAATGGTGACTAGTGAGTACAAGGATTTATCCTTTGAATAGTTTCATGCAAGATTGAGTGTATTGTATCTCCATCTTTTTATAAAGAGGCTAAGACTGTGAAAGAGTGAGAGCCTCCAATGGAAGGAATTGTCAAGATGAATTTTGATGGTATAGTGCTTTTTGTGGTTAGCGGCCCTCTTGAGAATTGTGGATCGAATCAAGAGGAGCTTGTTAACATTCTTAGATCCTTTGTGTGTTTAGAGATAGAAGCTTTACTGAGTGCATTGAGGGTGACTCCAGTATGGTGATTAGTTGGGCTAAAGGAATGGTTTTGGGGTCTTGGAAGCTCTTTACTTCTATTAGAGAAGTCAGAATTTTGGTGGCTGAGGTGAAGGCTGTTTTGCATCATGGTCCTCATTCCCAAAATGAATTGGTTGACACTCTCGCCAAATGGGGGGTGGGCTTGAATGAGATTTTTATTGGGGATTGTATTCCAGACTTTAAGTCGTTTGGGTTGTATTGTCTCCCTGTATTTTTTTCCATTATTTTCTAAGAAATTGATCGTTAGCCATAAAAAAAAAAAAAAAAAATACTTGAGTGCAATCTCTTCTAGTACTTGCGTGAGCCCATAACCTGCAGGTTTGCAGCCACTTCCTAGACTGTCCTGCATCATATACTATTAACTTCTTCAATATATTTTTCCTTTTTGGTCATTTATTCCTAGTACTCTCCTGAACTCTGTAAAACAAATCTGGAGAACTGGTTTATGTTTTTGTAGGCTCTCTAATGCACGTGCTCAGTGACAAACGTAGCAAATTGTGGTCATTTTAAACTTCCTCACAATGTTAACTGCTTCCACCGTGTCGCAAATGGGGGATGTTATTTTGTACCTTTTTAATGGTTTCCTTCACACCCTTCACTTTTTCAAAGTCCTCTAATTAATTCAAAACAATGTGCAGCACACGATGTTCAATACAGGTGCTGCCTCTTCGCTATAAGCAACTTCCCCACCGATTTAAATGATGTCTCGTTGCCCGTCACAACTCGGATAATGTTCTTTGCGCCCACCATCCACCACCTTATTCATAAGCCTAAATCTGTATTCCTTCATCTTTGAATGGCCTATAGTGTACTAATTTATGGTTTCTACTAATTTGTGGAGTTTATCGATGGTCCTAACCTCACGGTCCAGCTGTTGCTCATGAAGATGCATCCTTATTGCATCTTTTCTTCTTTAAGCCTTCAATATATTGCTTTAATTCTTCAGTTTCATTATTCAAATTGGTGCTTCTCAAATGGTAAGGGGTGGGGCCTCGTATCTTTAGGCCCAGCCTTTGCAATGGATTATGGGCTGAAAATAAGGCTTGTTGTTGCATGAAATGGTATGGCAGAGAGCAACATCTACATGCATACTCTTGTCCCCACATCCTCAATCGATTTCTTATTGAACTTGTCTTTAGGTCTTTTCAGCCTCACCCTATTTTTTCAAAGCACCTGCGTCTTTTCATTGGCACCTTGATGTGACTTTTTTTTGGGCCTTGCGTGTCCTCCTCTCTCTCTCTAGATCTGTAGGCTCTACACCACTCCTACTTTGCTCAAAATAGGGCACAAACTACCCGTAGATGATATTGAGAACCCCACCCTCCTATGCCATTGAGAGGGCTAGAAACAAAAAATCTATCTCTCTTCATCCTGAACAACAACTCTTTGACTCTCTTTTAATGCTTTAATGAGCTAGTCTTTGTCCAACTGATCTAGATCCTCATCACCCACTGCTACCTGTGCATATGCATCCTCGTCTTCCTCATCTTTATCGTCCCTATGCACACTAATTGCTCTTGCACCATTTCCTTCCATTTCTCTATTTGTTTTGCTTTTGAATCCTTAAGTGCGTTTGCATTTGCTGCATCAATTCTTTGTAATGAGGACATCATGACTGAGATGACTTTGCATTGGGTTTGGAGTTCATTATAGGGTTTTTATTTTATTTATTTAGTTTATGTTTTATGTCTCTTGTTGGAGGGAGACACATGTTTATGAGGGTAGTACTGTCTTTAGTAGTTTATTTAAGGTATTTTCGTTACTATTTATAGTTAAGGGGTATTTCTGTCATAAGAGTAGTAGACTAGAGATATTTTGGTCTGATTTCTATTATTGTATTAAGCCCTAGCCGTGGGAGGGTTATTTATATTCCCCCACGACCAAAGTTTTTGATTTATGAAATATTGAATGAAATTTGAACGTGAGGCTTCTTCTTCTTCCTCCTGTCAGGAGGTCTTGAAGACCAAAACCTTGGAATGGGACTAAGCCCCCACCTAGTTTAATGCTGGTGGTAGAGGTCAGTCCTTCCTCTTGGGTTAAAGGTCTTTTTTTTCTTCATCTTCTTTTAATCTTTTGTTTTTTTACAAAATTTTACTTGCTGAAATCTGTCCAAGTTGTGAAGATTGATCACCTAACAAAATAGA
This sequence comes from Platanus orientalis, assembly GCA_025762735.1. NCBI lineage: Eukaryota > Viridiplantae > Streptophyta > Magnoliopsida > Proteales > Platanaceae > Platanus > Platanus orientalis. The sequence continues at coordinate 18,688 of JAOXJP010194889.1, forward strand.
TCAGATTTTTATTTGATTCGAAGTCTCCATAGGGTGTCTAACATCTTGACAACTAGACTTGAAGTAAGAGATTTTTCAAAATTCCGTTCATGAGAGTGATACTGTTGGTGTTGCAAGTCCCATGCATGAATTAGAGCTCCCAACTCCTTCCAAGAGACCAGCCACTACTCTCTCTGATTAAAGCTTTTGGGTAGATTGATTTTTCTAGGCTACTATAGACTTTGGAACGATCTTGGAGCAAGCACATCCCTACAGAAAATCAGTTTTGTTTTGAAGATTTTGCTCGACCTCATTATAAGCAAGCATTAAAACAGTTGAAAATGTGCCTTCATGAGATCAGCTCCTCCCATCACTGGAGCTTTGCAAGGGATATATTATCTAGGGCCCTCAAGACCCCTATACGATCCTCTATCAACCATCTAATTTCACCAACTTTAGATTTTGAGAGACTCCCATTAGAATTTGTCATCATTAGGCGTGAGATAGGCCTTTCAGGTCATCTCACGAGAATTACTACTAAATCCCAACGGTTTAGTCTTTGAAAGTTTGACTTTTCCCAGGGTGAAGCAGACCCCTGGGCGACCCTAGCTTGTGGGTCCCACAGAAAAATTTCAAAATAAAAAAAACTAGGCAGGGTTATTCAGGGTTGGCGGCTACACTGTTCTAGGGAGCTGATTTTTTTTTACTACTTCGAAACTTCTATTATAGGTCACTATGACCTTGGAAATTGATTGCAATCATTTCTAAAGGCACCAAGGAGCTCTTCTGCATCCACATCAGGCACTGGTTTCTCTATCCTGACTCTCCTTTCAAATTCCTAAAAGTAAGACTTTCTGGCATGTTGTGGCATATAGCCTAGATTTGAGTTTACAATTTCTTGGCCTAGACAGATCACCCGTACTATATTATGATTGCTTAAATATATTATTAAATTCATCTTTAGGCCTCTTAGACCATTCCTGGAATTATTTGACCTGTTTACCTTGATTTAGCCTAAATTGGGCATTTTTTGGACCTTACCGGAATTTTCCCCATTATTAAATTTTTGTATCTTACTCATAATCTAAGCATATTAATTAGGTCTTTAATTATTTATTAATTTTGTAAGCCCTAATTCCTCTATTGCATGTTGAACCTAATTTAAGGACTAGCTGAATTAGCATGTAGACTTGCAAGTAGGAATCTTGTTTATTTTTCTTTATTACTTTAGCCATTTTATTCCTATATCTTGAGCATATACTCATTATCTTACATGCAACACTTCGGGCACTGACTGACATCACCTTTCATGTATGCAAGGTGCTGTTTCAATCTATTCACATCCTCACATAATTTTTCCAAAGTCGCACTTCAATATTTTTTTTTATCCTCACTTAGTACGATACAATATTGCCGCCCTATATGTGGCTGCCTCTTCTTACTTGCATATTATGACCCTAAACCTAAAGCCATTTGTCAAATTGAAAAGATAACTAAGACCATAAAACACCATTCATGGAGTATATATATACATAGAAATAAAACTATACAGAAGACAAAAAAATATGTACATCATACGTATACATATACATCAAAACTATAAAACCATCATGTGATATATAAGTTATTTATATCCATCCAATATATATATATATATATATATATATATATATATATATATATAATTTATAATTTTATACATTTAATATATACATATTACATACATACATCGTACTTTAAATATGTCTTACATCAAGAGTAAAACATAATATATCAAATATAAATAAACCATGGTTATTCTTTATCATTTGCAGCAATTTTAGTCATTAATTCCTTTTCCCTTTTTTTTTTTTTTAAATATTTTTTTATATTATTTTAAAATTCTAAAGTATAATAAATTGTGAAGCTATAAATGACAAAACATTGCATTTTCTCTCCCAAAAAATTCTACCATACGTTATCTAAATGATTATTTTTAACTAAAATACCTATTTTTAATTTTGAAATATTAAAAAAACATTATATATATATATATATGGAAAATTTGGTTTCCACCATAGATCATTGGGTTTGATCCTAAACCTAGAGATCTATGGTCTATTATGTATATTTGCTGACGTGACTTGATGACTCATCCAAGTTGAGTCGACTTGAATGCCTTGTGAGTCAAGTCAGCCATTCAACTTGGGTAGGTATATGGCTCGTCCAATCATAAGCACATCCGGCTGACTCTTGTGACTTGAGCTAATCTTGGCTATTTTTTTTAACATTAAAAATTTTAATAAATAAAATATAAAACTAATACAAGACTTAAAATGCAGGGGCAGAAGCCTTGTTCTTCTATGTTTTCCAGTTTTTGGCTATGTTCATTCAAAACCCTAGTACAGGGAAATACAAAGAAGAATTTTTTTTTTAAAGGTAGAGTGCATGCTTGGTTAGTTGGTTCTCCTCCAACATTCCATCAGGCTGCACTGAGGTTCTCCTTCTCTAACAGTCTGGCAGGCTGCATGTAAAGTTCTTTTTCTCCAATTGTTCAGCAGGCTTGGTTCTCCTTTTCCAAGACTCCAACAAATCATAAGGTATTTATGCTTTTATTCTTTTTTTTTTTTTTTTTTTCTTTCATTGCTATGAGAATAATGTCTCTGCCATCAACAAATGGGGATTCTCATTTGTTCTTCCCTTGGTTTCTTTTCTGTCTCTCCACTTTCTTTTAATTTAATTTTATATACAATAGTTCTATGGTTTATTCATCCTTTCCCTACCTAGATACTTGTTTATTGTTTTAGCTCATCCCCATCTACTTGATGGCATTAGTTTGCTTGGTTTGGAATGAATATAATCACTGACAATCTGGGGGAACCCTAGTAACAGAAAGTCCATAAATGATAAATGTATTGGCTTTCTAGGGATATGTTTGGTTGACAACCTAACCACGATTAGATAGTTTCCACAAGAGATCTTCCTTGCCTGACCAGACAGTCTTTAACCATCCAATCCATCCTCATGTTTTGAACTAAAGAAGAGATTTTCTAAGGTTGGAGTGTTGGTACAGCCCCCAATCATAGACCCTTTCCTTCCTCTACTAGAATATATATATATATATACCGAGATAGGTTTAAAGTATTGGTATTGCATAGCGTATCGCACCCCTGGGATACATATCGACATATCAAATTTATTGCAGGGAAACTTTGAAGAAAAGGGAAACAGTTGAAACACTAACCAAACATTGGATTTTTTTTTGAAGCTACAAGAACTTTGAAAAAAGGAAAACGGTTGAAACACTAACCAAACGCTGGATTTTTTTGATGAAGCTACATGATATGATAGAATAAACACTAATACACACTTAGGAATTATACATAGATAATATCATTTGGCATATAGCCATACGAGTACAAACAAAAGTACAAGAGCAAAACTGGGAAAGTACAATGCTATAAGATACAATAGCAGTCCCAACCCAACTCCCAAGTCCTGATCCCCAAGCCCCAACTCTACATCAATATTACATATTTTAAGGTGGCTGAAAATTATCACAGCCGTCTCCCTCATGATGTCGATGATGCATCTGTTGATGGAGAAACCCAGTCACTATATAATTATGAGGATAAGTTGACCCCCCGACCATATGATGATGACAATGATGCGGCCGAGTCATATTGCTGCTGCTGGCCAGCACCGAAGATATAATCACTCCACAATGTCGATGACTGACTTTGTGTGCTATAACCACCATGAGGCTGAGGGAACTCTCCATGCTATTGGCCATAAGAATCCCCACCGATGCTCATGCCATAAGAATCCAACAGTGTGGTGGGAACTAGTGCCATGAGTGTTTCCTTCCCCTCGTCCCTTGACTCCCCTTTCACTATCAAGTCCTAGGCAATGGAGGACGTCCACCATTGTATCCCAAGTGGCCAAGGGGTCTTTGACTCGTCGCACTACCATATTGTCCATATCTTACGCTAACCCCACCACCATCACCTTTGTCATCGTCTCCATCTCCCTCATCATCACCCTCGTCATCTCCCCTTCTCTCGCTACTACCCCCACCACTGTCACTTATATCATCCCCATCATCACACTCCCTGAGTTTGAAACTGACTAATCATCATCATCATCTAATCTGCCAACTTGGGACTGCTGCTGTTTTTCCTCCATAAAATCATCCATATCCACTTTTATTTTGTTATACGACAGCTCGATCAACGACCTACCTTTAATATTGGCTTCTTGACCTCTTTGACCCACTCATATAGTGGCTTCTTGTTGCCCTCTTTGTAGAAAACATCGATAAGGTTAATGGGGTCGGTTTAGTCTTCTAAATTCTGCCTGATCTCTATATTTTTCATTTTTAAGCACAAGTTGTAATGGATAAATACAAGTTTTTGAAGCTTTTCATGCCTAAGTTTATTTTCTTTTTTGGAGTGAATCAGGTTGAAAGTTCTCCAATTCCTCTTGTAGCCAGAGGAAGATGCAGTTTAAGATAATACAAGAATGGAAATCTTCCTCAGGAGTCTCATACAACACCAACTACTTAGATGTAAAATAAAAAATGTATCTGCATAAGTAATTGTTGGTTGCAACCCTTATTAAATTTCTTTAAAAACAACATGAAATTTCCTGAAGCTATCTTATCTTGTTTTGCAAGAGTGTTGACTGCTCAGAGGACCCCATTGCATCCCTAAAGTACTTTAACTAAAGTTAAAAAGCCTAAAAGTGAGTAAATTGTATTGTATTGTGGAATGAAACAAAATTTAGTTTGTTATTGCGGTTACCTACCCAAGAGCATTCATTTGTTTTGCAGGACTATGCTCAAGATTCTTAATCACAGTATGTACAACCTACAGTAAATTTGTCTGCATGCCAAGCTGATGATCATATTGGTATTTGGGGATTAAGATAGTAAACTGAAATTCAAAGAAACACATTTTAAAACCTAACCTTAACCAAACTATTGGCATTGCTTGAAAAATAACATAATAAATATAACGTTAACAAAATAAAATAACTAACTAGCCTTGTGAAGTGGGTGGAGAAACATCCTTTTCCATCTCTCATCAACGATCTTGTGTCTTGCCTCTTTCATCAAGCAGATGGCCTAAGATGTTCATCACCATACGACACTCATCCCAGAAGGCATGACTATTCACTATCTCTTCGGCTCTGTTCCCTGCTGCATTGTTACTCTCCTTATAGTCATACCACTCATGTGAAGAAAACAAGGCCTTCAAGCCATCCTTTTTCTGGAGGATACTTTGTAATGCAATATTGTTGGTGGAAAATTGCGTAGAACTTGGTTGTACTGTATCGTCTCCACACTTATCTCATATATGCCAGGACATACCCATGGTTATATAAAATGTGGTAACTTCCCTAGCCTATTTCACCATCTTTGCCTCCCTCTTCCCCATGTTCTTAAGCATGTGGTCTATGCAATGGGTTGTCCTTAGGGTCCATAATAGGTTATATTTTCTTGATTTCATAAGCTTTTCTCTTACCTTCTTGAAATCGCTGCCGTTATCTATAATTATTTAGATCATATTTTCCTTTCTCACCTATTTGATCACCTCCATCAATACACCAGAAATGTACTTGGCATCCCTAATAACAATGGATACTTCTATAGATCTCAAAAATATGGTGTGACCATTGCAATACACCATAAAGTTGATGATTGACTTTCTCGTAGGACTAGTCAACCATGTCACATGATAGTGACCTTGTACTCTGGCCACCTCATCTTCAAGACAACTATATACTTCTCCAGGATCTTCTTTTTCCTGATTCAAATACTCTTGTATAAAGTGGGTGTCTTCATACCCACGCTTGCCCTCCTCACCTCATCTAACAATTTTTTTAGGAAAGGCCCCATAGTTGCATTGGTTGGAATGTTGTGGAAGAACTATAATTTTGTATATGCGGTCCATACTTTTATCTCTCGCATTCCACTACATATCGTTTAGTCTTTCTTGCTTTGATTCTTGGGAGTGGAATAAATCAGGATTGATGGGGATCCATTGTTCCCTTGTACTATAGGTGTAGGTCATGCTCATGGGCTCATGCATCCCCTTGGAGCTTCTACTGCCAGTGCCAATGCCTTTGGAGCTACCACCCCTAGTCCCAACACCCTTACTTATCATGAGGAACAATAACCCATATAGAATTAAGTTGTAATGCTTCTAATTCTTCTTTTATTGTTTTTCACCAACCAAGATGGCTTAAAGCCTCTTTCACTATTCTAGGTTCTTTAGGAATTGAAGTAATATCATTGGAAAATGGTTTTGATGCATAATAGAGTTCTTCAATGAATGGAAAAATATGCATGTGTTTCTACTATACGAGTCAGATCAATTTAATGCTTGTCTCCTACATTAATCACTTTTTTTTTTTTTTAAACTGATGGAATAAGAAGAAAAAAGAAAATGAGCTTCACTTGGCAAGCGAAGGCTATAAAGAGAAAAGAAAATAGAAGAAACCAACAAAAGAAAACACAAAGGAAATCACCCAAAAGCATCATAAACTCTTTCCCACAAGGCTTCCCACGATTCCCAAAGGAAATTCTTCTTATTAGAATACCACTCTAATAATATGTGATTTACTAGAAGAGAGAGGGATCAATGGGAGAGAGACTTGTTCTCGAAGATCCTCTTGTTTCTCTCCTAGACACTAAAACACTATGCACCTGAAAGGGATTTCTAGATTTTACTAAAAGTCTTCTCAATACCCATTATCCACCATCTGAAGATTAGATTCTAAAAGTCTGAGGGGAATGCCTAGCTTACACATACCTGGGAAAGGAAGAAGATCCACACCTTTTGTACACAAATGGTCCATAGATTTCTCCTTGTAGCACAACACATATTGGTTTGCCATATATCAACTATACTTTTAAGGTTGTCTATTTTGAGAATTCTATTCTGGAAGGATTTCCAATTGAAGAAGGCCACTTAAGATGGGATATCAGGAAACCAAATAATTCTGAATGGAACTATAGGAATTGGATTATTTAATATTGTATAGAGTTATTTAACTGAAAACTTGCCTCTTTTTTCTTTTGTCCAAATCCACCTATCATCTTCTTTGGTCTGTTTAATTGATTTACGAGCGGTCCATAAACTCTTCAATTTTCCTACCATTAAGATTTCTCCTAGTGGTAGGACTTCACACCTAATTGCCTATGTTTGGATAAAAAGGCTACACTATGCATCCTTGCTTATTTGCCGCTACTGAATAGATTCTACTGAGCATGACTTTGAGGAGAGCGGATCCACACCTTTTGTACACAAATTGATACATCATGGACAAGATCACGTTCGTAGTTATTCTAGTGTTTTTGTTTATTCTACTTAGTTTTTTTAGTTATTTGTCTCATGTAAAGGGGGGCACAAGTTTTTGAGGGTAGTTTGGTCATGAGTTGGTTATTTAGGGGTATTTTTGTTATTTTTCGTAGTTTAGGGTTAGTTTGTCATGAAAGAATAAGAAAGGGTTGTTATTGGCCAGTTTCTAATTTGTAAAACTAACCTAGCCATGGGACTCTATTTATAGAGCCCACGATCGGCCAAAAAAATTATGGAATAATATTGATTTTTTTTTTTTTTTAAACTCACGTTGAGCTCTTCGAATGCTTTCTTCCTCCTTTGATTGCAGGTTGAAGAACTCTAAAACCCTGGAATAGCTCTAGGTCTCCACCTAATTTAACACTAGTTGTGGAGGCTACTCCCTCCCTCTCGGGTTAAAGGGTTCTTCCCCATCAATTTGAGTCATCTTTTTGATTGTTCACAGATATTTTATTGTTGCAAACTGAACCTACTTCAAGAATTTGATCACCAACATCTCTTCAAGTTGTTGACCAACACATAGCCTCCAAGAGGTCTACCAAGGTTGGATGATCCTAATCAAAAGGAGTGGTCTGCTTCAGTTTTTTATTTTAATCAAGTTTTAGTGAGTTTTTTGAGTCTCAGGCGTGAAAACAGGTGCTGACAGATCTTCGAAAATTGGCTCCTATCATCACTTGATCAGAATTTTGCTTGATTCGACACCTCTAGAGCCTCATAAACAGTTGTACGACCATGCTTGAATTGGAAGGAAGATCTACAATTAAAATTTGAGAGATATCCATCAGGTTCTCTCCAAGGCAGGTGTGAAACAGAGTAGACAGCCTTCTGTGGGAGATCAAACACCACACCCAAATCGACATGTCTTTGATCGATTGGTCTTCTCCATGCTATTCCACCTCCTTGGACGATCCAAGAGGACTCAACCATCAGCCAAAAGGATCAGCCAACATCTATTGGTGCCCTTTGTACTCTAGTTCAAGTGTGAAACAGGGTCTTCTTGCCCCTTTCATGTGATCTACTACCAGATTCCCCTACCAATAGCTTGCTGCCGTTTGATCTTCTCAGATCATTATAGACCCTTGGGTGACCCTAGTGGGTAGGTCCCACTTGAGAAAAAAAAATATAAAAAAATTCTTTCTTATAGGGCTAGTGGCACTGTTGTTGGGAGAGAAAATTTGATTTTTGTTTTTAGAATTAAAAAAAAAAATTCTTGGACCTGGAAATTGGTCACAGTCAATCTCAACATCATCAAGGAGGCATTTAACATCAGATTCAGGTACTAAATCTCCAGTTTTGGTTCCCTTTTCGAATCCCCAAATTTTATGGACTTTTCACATATTTGACATAAGGCTTGGACCTGAGTTTCCATTTTCTTGGCCTAAACTACCGTCCTTAAAATATTATGATTGAAAAAATACGCCATTGGATTCATTTTTATTCATTCGTACCTTCTCTAGGGTAATCCAGGCTGCTTCCTTTAATCTTGGCTTAAGTTAGACACTTAGGAAAATTTTTAGTCATGATATTTTGGCCTAAGCCTAAACCCAATTTTTTTTCTTTCCCTAAATTAATTCATAAAAGAAACATTACGATTAGATCTTTGATTGTTTGTAAATTTTGTAATCCCTAATTCCTTTATTGCATATGAACCTAATTTAAAGAATTTTTTGAATTAGCATGTGAACCTATGAGTAGGAATCTTGTTTATTTTTCTTTGTTACTTTATCAATTTTATTACTATTTCCTGAGTACACACCCACTAACCTACATACATGTTGCATCAAAGGGTTTAAAGGGCGTAGCTTGACATCTTCCATCAATCTTGGGGCCTTTGGCTTATTGACATCTTCCATCATCCAAGGCATCTGAGTTTCATTTGGTTGACAAACATCCTTCCAATTCACAAGATGATATTTTCTAGCTTTCTTTGTTGTTCCACAAAAATTCCTAATGTTTCTTACATTTTTTACCACTGGAGTTGGGATTATGAAGTGGAAAGGAAGTAATTGGGAATACTGACTAGAGAAATCTTGATCAAAGAAGCCTGCCTCCTTTTGATTGGAATGGAGCTTTCCAAGAGTCAAATATTCTCCTATCCTTTCTGCTACCGGATCCCAAACATGTTTAGCTTTGAAATCGACACCTAACAGGAGACCCATATAGGATGAGGGGAAGTTTCCAATTTTACACCCTAACATTGTTGCCTAGTTTCTAAGATCATGCACAACTCCCACCCCATATAATTTTGGCTAGATTGACTTTTAACACCATGACCACTTCAAAAACTCTTAATAGACACCTAAGGAAACCAATTTCTTAGTAAGAGGCATTATGGAGAATAATTTTGTCGCCTGCAAATTGCTGGTGAGATATAGTTAATGTTTCTGATCTGAACCCACCTTGAACCCTCTTAAAATACATTGTCTAAATTTCTAATCAATAGACTTAAAGCTTCTGTGATCATGATGAAGAGATGTGGGTAGAAGGGTTCCTCTTGTTTGAGGCCTCTGAGCTTTTGAAGTATCCTATAAAGTTACCATTAACCAAGACTCAGAACGATACCAAACCTCATCCAATTTCTCTCTGTCTTCCCAAATTCCATTCTCCCAAGAATGTAATCCAAAAATTCCAGTCAATATGTTCATGGGCCTTCTCCAAGTCAAGCTTTCACATCACTCTTTTATTGGCCTTTATCCTTGCATTCACACATTCACTTGCTATTAAAACCTTGTTTATAGTCTCCCTACTACGAAACCTCCTTGCAAGGGAGAAATTATGTCACCCATAATCGGTTTTAGCCTTGACACCAATGATTTTATACACAATTCCAACAGACTTAACTACTGCCTTTTTACTGTAAACAAGTAGTTAAGGTCCTTATTAAAATATTTTGACTAATAAAACTCCTTGACCACTTTTATAATATCATGCTTCACAAATTACCAATATTTCTGAAAGAAAGAGATGGGAAATCCGTCGGGACCTGGGAATTTGTCACTTTTTATCTACTTGACCACATTCCCCACTTCCTCATGAAAATGCCTCTCCAAGTTATTTCTAACCTGTTCGGATATACTTCTATAATACATGATCTATAGCTGCTCATTGAATCTGACCTCTCTTCTTATTCCTTCTTGATTCTCTATCCATTTGTCCTTCCACCTTCATACCTTGAATGGTATTCAGTCTTTTTCTTTAAGAAGTCGACTTGTGCAAGAATTTAGTGTTCCTATCACCTTCTTTTATCCATCTAATCATAAATGCTATTTCCAATGAATTCTTCTTTGAGCGCTAACATTTGGAATTCCTTCTTCATCTCTTCTTGCGTTCGCACCCTCTTATCCTCGTAGACTCTCCTCCTCGTCACATCTTTTATCTTTCTTAGGCACTCCTTTTCTTTCTTTAATCAGGCCAAACACTTATTTTCACCACACCTTTAAACGATTTTACATAGCTTTTAATTTTAAACATTTAACTTGTTTAGAATAGGGATATGATATGATGTCGGTCTCAGACGAACCTCTGACTCACATCTGGATGCATTTACTTCCAATTATTATGGTAAAGGAACCTATCCTATTGATTGCAGGATAGATTGGATTTAAAGTTTGATCAGGTATCCTTAACACCCTTAAGAGGACCATCAATCAAATTTCATCTCATAATGAACTCGTCAAAATTTTCCATCCTCTTTGATCTCTCTCCCTTATTCTCATGAGAGTATCTGACCACGTTAGACTCACCTCCTATACACCACAGAAGGTCCCATTTAGCCTTCATGTCATATAGTTCATGCCAGAAGTCGAAAGACTCATCATCTTTGTTTGGCGCATATAGTCGTGTGAAAATCTACTCATCTACCTCTTCTTGTATTTTACCGACAATCGATAGAGAACAAGCCCCCACCTCATGATCTTTGATATCTACTTTTCCTTGTTCCAAGCAATCAGGATTCCTCCCAAAGCCCCCTATTGAAGGGAGGGCCAACCAACTACAATCCTTACACCTGCCTTCCATTTTTTCAATCTTCCTTTCTTGGATGCATAGAGTAGCCGAGTTTTATTTACCAGTGCCCTGATCAACGATAATAGCTCTTTTATCTTTGTTCTCATTCCCCTACACATTCCATGAGATAATATTCAGCCTCATAGATCAAATTTTCATAAATCCTTTCTCCCTACTCGCACTCTCTTCACCTTCCCATCCAAATCTTCTACCATAATTTACTCTGCTTTCTAGCTTCTTCAACTCTACAAAAATTTTCTTTTCCCCATTTCCGCCATAATTCATGCTTAAATAATTTCTGTGCCCTTTTTCTCTACCCCTTTAAATGAGCCCTTGTTTCCTTCATAAAACCCTTGAAAGATAGACCTAGGACCTAGGAAACTTCTGAAATCTTCCAGATTACTCAGCACGCAATTTGAAATGCTCTCTGGAAGAGGTTTTGCCAAGAATGGTGTCATCTGCAGGTCCAATGCTCGTATTTCTGGAGTGAGAAGCGATCCTTTTGCTTCACCTGCAGCGCTTGGTTGAGCTTTCTTTTCTGCTCAGAAAAGTGTTTTCCTCAGTTTCTGCGCCCCTTATCAGCCCCTCCATATCAGGAGCTCTTCCTGACTGCCTTCATACACCTAAGCTTAAAAAAGTCCAAATGCATAGATATATGATCCATTTCTTCCCTTATCCCTTGATAGACCTCTATTGCTGTTACTAGACATACTGATGAGCCCAAATAATAATGCTTTCGTAGTTCTGTGGAATGAAATTCGTCCAACTTCAATAATAGACCTCTATTGCTGTTACTAGACATACTGGAGAGTGCAAATAATATTGCTTTCATAGTCCTGTGGAAGGAAATTCTTCCAACTTCAATAATAACTCACGAAGTAGAAATTGATGAATCTGATTACTTCCTAATTCTTAAAGGTACTCAAATTCACAACATAGAGGTTCTAGAATTAACATTAGAGAAAAAGTATCCCTATTTAAATTAATCCAACTTTAAAGAAGTTGTAGTGGAATTATAGAAAGCTTCCTCCATCCCCATCCTGCACTTCCTCCCAAAAGAAGGTTCCCATAGGTAATGGAGGGATGATGATATCTGCCCTAATCTTGGATTCATATGGTTTCTGCTAGAATTCTGTGGAGATATATAATTTAGAAGCTAACATGTTTCTGAACTAATCCTACTTTGGAAACCAATAAAAATATAAAAAACTGTCTAACCACCCTTCTCTCCCACCCAAATTTATAATCCCTAGTCTCTGTCCAGCTGATCATTCCACTGTGTAAATGAATGAATAAAATAACAAAAGCACAAATTTGAAAGGTAATCAGGTGCTGATGATATTACCCCTAATCTGGTTTTTATGGTCCACTCATCTTCTGCAAATGGATTTATGGCAAAGCTACATTGCACCAAGGCTTAACGTACTTTGCTGTGCTGTATATGCACATGCATCATACATGTGTGTTTATTTATATATGGATATGTTTATGCACAATTATATGAATTAATGGATGCTTGTGTTGAAGGATGGTGTACCTATATCTCTAAGAGTGGTAGGTATGTTTGAGTCTGGTCTGGAGATATGAAGTGTTCAAGATGAATGAATAAACAAAAATAATTTTCACTGGATCATGTGGTTTAACAAGGATTTTCTATTTATAGAGAGAGAGAGAGAGAGAGAGAGAGCAAATCTATCATGAACTAAATGAAATATATTTACCAAAAAAAAAATGCGATACATCAGAAAGCATGGATGCTTATTTATAGAACGCATTGCATGAATAGAGATTCCCCTTATATTAATTCAAGTCTTTCTACCGCTAATTTACACCATTCCATGGGACCTTAAAATGTCTGCAATCAACTAAGGAGAGGGTATTGTAGACTCTTTTGTTGAGAGAAGTTTGGGCCTTGATGTCTAGGTTGAACATCTCTTTCCAAGGGGCTCCAATATCTGGCAATGAGAGCCATTCATTAGTTAGGAGTGGAGTATCCAAGGTGGAGTTATATGTGGGGCTGTCTTTGCCGGTTTAGTTTTTTGTCTTTTCTATTCTTTTTTGGATCATCCTTAATGATTTATGTATAACTCAAAAAAGTGCATGGCTTTAATATTCTCATTGTTTAAGCCACACATTGATTAACTTAATTCTGACTAATTGTCCTCGTGTTTATACTGATCATGGCGTGGAATCTGATAATGATTGGATATCAGTACTAGCTACAGTTCCCCCCCCTTCACTAAACTTTCCAAATTTTATTGACTGCAGGGAAAGGAAGATGCAAAACCAAAAGAACTAGCAAGCAAAGGGCAGACTGTGTAATCTGCCTTTGGGATAGGTCGTACGCCATTTCACAGATCATGTGTTCTACAGGACATGGTTATCAGAATTTCTCAACTTGGAATATAGTGGATATGCAGGATCTTAAAGCAATGATGTTGTGGAGGCTTTTTTCAAGTAAATTATATCTATGATATATCTAAGGATGGAAAAAAACTGAAATTTCCGTGGATGCCTGAACGGATGTTTAGTCCAAACCCCCTGATATTGTTGTGATTCACCACCTCTCGTGCTGCATCTGTTAACAGAGTGTGGTGTGTTTACTAGGCTGTGAGCCAAGCCATCAAATTGCAGATGGTCTTTTTTGCGCTGAGCATGTTGTTCATGTCCTTGATTGAGCAATGACCCAATATATATAAATTAAGAATTCAGACACATTAGCCTGTGAATCTTGAATGCTTGTTGAACTTCTCTTAGCAAAAATCATTAAAAAAAAAATGGTTTGGGCAATTTTTTTTTTGGAGAATGATTCTGTGTTGACACTTGACACAGACCTCTAAAGGCATGCCATTGATTGACACATGATTTTTTTTTAATTTGATGTCTTTTTTTGACCAACTTTTTCAACTGATCACCTTTTTGGATGTTTTTATCCCCCCAAAACAACACAGGTCGGAGGCATTTTCATCAGACACTACAGAGGCATGTTCATCACAGAATATTTTCTTCCTTTTTTCTTTATTCATTTATAATTCTTCTTTTGTTTCTGTACCTAATCAGAGTGCTGATCTCTCAAAAATGAAAACTTGGGGGGTTCGGTCATTTCAGGAATTGGACCATATGCCTGATTTGACTTGTGTGATATCTCTCCGGTCAGACCGATGATGATTCGAACCTGCAGTACAGTTTTTCCGTGCTGGGATGAAGATACCGTACTTTGAAAAACGATATACCACCACCCAGGATAGATCCCATTCGTCAGTTTTATTGTTGCAAGATATACACATTAAGACAGCTACTACACGTGTGCCTTAAGGATGTTTTGTTCTTGCCTCTACTGAGAGTCAGTCACTGCTCTCTAACAGACGGATTAAATAACAAACCGGAAAGCAACTCGTTCTAAATTTGTAGTCTCAGGCAGGCAAGTTGTGTTGACAGGTCCATCGGCATATATAGGTACTCGATCCCTGAAAGTTTAGCAGTCGGAATAAGGCTGAGTTGAGTTGAGTTGAGTTTCTAACTTTAATAAAAATTTGGTACCTGACAGCAATCTTGATAGCTAGACTGAAGAAAAATCTTCCTAAAAGGACCAATAGACATAATAGCTGTCAAGAGAATTAAAAATTGGGTTGTTAAAACCTTCTTTGCTTAAATTAGGCTAACCCTAAATTATTTAAAGTTGTATAAATCGATGATTCAAATAGAGACTATGGAGGGATACTCGAACAAAGTTTCGGTGATGTGTGATACAATAAAAAAGAAATCCTTTCAATACTCTTGTGTAGTAAGTTTGTATTATGAATTGATTGTCGTTCAGCAAAAGATGTCTTAGAAAAAAGATGTTAAACAGACGTTAAGACAGATTTTTGTTAGATAGCATGATTTTTAGGAAGAATTATTCAAGCAAAAAATAATTATTTACCTAGAGTAGTCAGTCTTCAGCCAAGAACCTCTTGCTAACTCTTGCTAAAGCAAGCAAAAGACAATTATTGATGATGATGACTCTTCAACCATACATACATACATACATACATCCATATATATATTGACACGCACACACACACACGCCAAAAAAGGTTGACGTGGAACAAATCCAATGTGGCAATTGGAGCCTAGGGAGAAATATGAACTACTCTAGAAGAGATCCATGTAACAGAAAATGAAGGAAGAATGGGTTGCATGGATTCTATGAAGTGTGGACGCGTAGACAAGGAAGTTACGAATTCGAATAAGAAGGAAAAAAACAAAGCCAGTCTTCATGAACGTACAATCATGGAGAAGGTAGCGTTCATTGACAGGAACAGGAGTAGATAGAAAGAGGAGAAGACGATGAAAATAGAGGGCCACTTTTTTTAATAACATCAATCATTCAAACCAAACATACCTACAATGGGATTATCTTAGTTCTCTTTCCTTGCAAATTTCATTTTTTTTTCCATTATGAGTTTGAGTTGTCAGCAGCAAACACTCTGTAGTATGATCTCAGCAAGTCTTGTAAGCTCAGTAAGTCGTTATTTTGTTATTTATTCAAGTTGATTCAATTTCGTGTTCAGTCTGATTTCTCGCATGAAATTATTGATGCAGGGTTGAACTTGTGGTAAAGTTCTTATTCTTTAATGCAAAAAGAGCCCATTTGTAGGACGAATCCTACCCTTCTTAAAATGCCCATACCAAATTTGGTGGCTAGACAGATGGACGAAAGATCACTTCCTTTGGTCACTTGGTTTACTTTGGCACCTGGGGTTGTCAGAAAATCCGGATTTTTTGCCCACGTGGCATTGTCATGCCCCCACATCATTTTCTGGCCCACACCTATTTTGGCACGTCTGGTGGGATCCATGCCACCGAAACGTAGCAATGCTATAATTTCTGA
The DNA here is from genome assembly GCA_025762735.1 of Platanus orientalis. Classification (NCBI taxonomy): domain Eukaryota; kingdom Viridiplantae; phylum Streptophyta; class Magnoliopsida; order Proteales; family Platanaceae; genus Platanus; species Platanus orientalis. The sequence goes on from JAOXJP010194889.1 coordinate 34,888, forward strand.
ACTACCTGAAAATGGGACCAAACACGGCTAGGTACCGCCTTAGGAGTCAAGGTCTCCTCAACAGGAGGAAGGCTCAACTTCCGAGACTACTACTACAAGGTCTATCCATGAGACGAGGGATAACATAGTACAAGGATTTCAGTCCATACGTGCCAATAGATAATCCTACAAGTAGGCCTCCTTCGTCTAACCCTCAAACTGGAGGATTCGAACCACCCCCTATGTAAGCATAATCTGCACTATGCCGAGCCAAAATGGACAAGGGCCGATAAGGTATGGGCACGATGGCTCAAATAGCCATAATCGTAATGGAAATAACCACCACATTGGCCAGAACTTCACCTATAATCCTCTGTTCAATGAACAATGGCTAGGGGGAAACCTTATAAAGGTCAAGGGAGCCGAAATACCAGCCACAATTATATATCACAACCCATATGGACGGTTGCCCCAAAAAGAGGGTTCTTGTAGACAATGGGGTGGTGTTGAAGATCATGCCCTTTAAAATGATGAAAGTATTGGAAAAAAATTGATCGATATCTCATTCAAACAGAGATCACAGTAATCAGTTTCACCGAAGATGTGACAACAACTAGGGGTGTCATGCCGGTCGAATTGTCCATTGGAAGAAAGAGTGCTATGTCAGCATTTTTTGTGGTGGATTCTAAATCTCATTACAATACTCTAATAGGAAGAGATTGGATTCATTCTTGCTGGTGTGTTCCTTCTTCATTACACCAATTTTTAATTTTATGAAATGGGGATACAATCAAGGTTGTATTAGATGATAGAAGACCCTTTGTGGATGAATCTAATACAGTCGAGACCATGTTCTATGATGAAAGAATTATCCCAATATAGATGAAGGGGAGGAATAAATATGGTAAGAGCATTAAGGCTTTTGCAGAACCACATGAACAACAAAACGATGACAAGAAAATGGATCAGGAAGATCCATTCCTTGATCTGATCGATGATGGTTTAAAATGAATAGTTTCAGTGAGACCAGAATACTAATGGTCATAAAGCAGGCCGTTATAAGGATCTTGGACTACCTGGCTAAGAAGGGATTGTTACAAGACAATGAAGAATATTTGGCAAATGCGGTTAAGTATGCATTAAAGGATGAAGAATATGAATAGCAAGGCATGGGAATACAAATTAAAGAACTTGACCTTGCTTCCGTCAAGATGGATGATGTGAAGGTTTATGTTCAAGATCCGCTGATGGAGGTCAATTTGGGAATAGAGGATCCTTGCCTAATTTACATCAGTGAATTCTTGGACAAGGAATTTAACACCAAAGTCATCAAAGTATTGACCAAGTATGAAGATTATTTTTCCTAGAATCACCAGGAGATGCCAGGCATTGATCAGAGGTTGGTAGAACATCGGTTGCCAATCAAAGACGGGTTTCAGACGTACAAGTAGCCACCCAAAAGAATGTCTCATGAGGTGACTGACAAAATAAATGAGGAAATTGAGAGGCTTCTCCAAGCTAGATTCATTCAGCTGATAAGGTATTTTGACCGGCTTTCTAATATTGCATCAGTCATGAAAAAGAATGGTAAACTGTGAATTTGTATATATTTTCATAACTTGAACATGTCCACCCCAAAGAATGAGTATCCAATGCCTGTGGCCAATCTATAAGTGGATGCAATGTCTAGGAACGAGATTTATCCTTATGGATGGCAATTTAGGATACTACCAAATATACATCACTGCAGAGGATGTGACCGCCTTTAGGTATCTAAAATGCCTTGGTATGTATGCCTAGATTGTGATGCCTTTCAGGCTTAAACATGCTAGGACTACTTACTAGAGGGTTATGAATGCCATCTTTCATGATATAATTGGAAAACATTTGAAAATTTATATAGATGACATTGTAGTTAAATTTGAAAATAAAGAAAGACACTTAAAGGACCTTATGGTCTCATTCAAAAGGATGAGGGCCCACAAGGTGAAGATGAATCCTTTAAAATATGCCTTTGGTGTTTTGGTTGGTAATTTCCTTGGATTTTTGGTACACTAATGAGGAATTGAAGTCGATAGAGGTTTCTCGGTCAAGTAAATTTTCTAAGGAGGTGTGTTTCAAATTAAGCAAGAAAAATTCAGCCTTTATCTTTATTACTCAAAGTTTGGTCGGAGCCATAGTTTGTTTGGACTGAAAAGAACCATCAGACTTTCAAAGTGATAAAGGAATATTGAAGCAAGCTGACAGTATTGGAACCTCCAAGGAAAGACATGCCATTGAGATTGTACATTTCGGTTGGAAGCAAATTCAATTGGAGCATTTTTACCTCAAGAGAACGATGAGCGAAAAGAACAAGCATTGTATTACTTAAGAAGAACTTTAAACCGAGATGAAGTATTCTTTGGTTAAAAAACTTTTTTTTCTTTGTATTTTGCAATTGTTAAGTTAAGACATTATCTTATGTCTTATAATGTTTTGTTGATTTCAAAGACCGATTTAATTAGATATATGTTATCTTGAACGGTTTTGAGGAGAAGAATTGAGAAATGGATGTTAGCCTTATCTAAATATTGCTTATAGTATGTATTGCAAAAGGCAATAAAATGCCAAGCATTGGCCGATTTTCTACTAGACCATCCACAATGCATGGATGAACTAGCTGCTAAATAGGTTGAAGAAATATCTGAGGTAAGTATTGTACCATGGGGGCTAAAATTTGACAGATCAAGTATAGATTTAGCTTAAGGAGGTGGGATTATACTTATATCCCCATCAGGGAAGTTGAGTATGAGGCTAAGGCTCCGAGGACCAAGAAAGAACTTCAAAGGTTTCTTGGTTAAGTAAAGTTTATAAGGAGATTTATTTCTAATTAAGCAAGAAAATTCTATCCTTATCCTTATACTCAAACTTCGGTTGGAGCAACAGTTTGTCTACAATGAAGAAGAGCACCATCATGCTTTTGGAGTTATAAAGAAGTATTTAAGCAAGCTGTTGGTAATGATACCTCCAAGGAAAGACATGCTATTGCGATTGCACGTTTCGGTTAGAGAAAAGTAATTGGAGAATTGCTAGCTTAAGAGAATGATGAGCGGATAGAACAAGCAATGTATTACTTAAGTAGAACTTTACATGAGACCGAGATGAAGTATTCACTGGTCGAAAAACTTTGTTCATCTTTGTATTCTTTTGCTATTATATTAAGACATTATCTTCTATCATATAAAATTATTTTATTGCAAAGACTGATTTAATTAGATATATATTCTCTCTACTGATTATAAAGGGAAGAATTAGGAAAGGGATGTTAACTTTTGTTGAGTCATAGGTATATAATATTTCAATCCCAAGGTTTTTACCATGTATGTAAGTCTTGTAAGAGTCCAAATGCACTAAAGAACATCAACTCAACTAGAATACTCAAGTGGACTAGAGACATGAAGTTGGGCTCCAAGAGCCCCAACCAAGCCAAGGTATATACATGCATCTATATAGAAATATAGGATGATGTATTAGGCCCCAAAGAGGCCTAGCCATGTGAGAGAAACATGGCTCGATACCCGGGTGAGATGCCTAAGTGAATCCCTCAAAAAATCCTCTAAAAAACTCAGTATAGGGCCCTTTGACTGGTCTCCAAATGCCTGACTAGTCAGGGATCACAATGTGGTACCCCCATATAGGACTAACATGAGATGCCTCATGAGCCCTGACTAATCAGACATTGTTTTTGCTTGCCCGGTCTCCAAGTGCTTGAACTATTAGGGGACTTAGTGTTAGGCACCCAAGGGAGATGCCCCATGAGCCCTGACCGATCAGGCATGGGTCTTGCCCTGACCGGTCAGTGGTCCGAATTTGTGATTTTAAAAATCCATTTTTTACATCAAAGGGCACTATTAGTTTCCCTTTTGAAAGATTCTAATTCTATGATTGAGAGTGAATTCCGTCCACTATAAAAGAAAAACTTTCCTCATTAGAGAAACACTTCAAGCATTTGAAAGAGTATTAAAACCCTTGCCAAAAGTGAGCCTCTATTGAAGAGAAATCCTCTTCCTTACTTTTTTGAGCTTTCAAGCTTACTATCTTGCTGAGAAAACATTCTCTACTCTACTCTCTCACTAACCTTAGCAAGAATTCTAAAAAGAGAGATATTTGTGGGTTGTCTCAAGAGAAAACCCTAGTTTGGCTAAATTCAAAGAGCTCAAGAGCTAAGGTGTGAAACATTGTGGATGTACTAAGACACATTAGCTCAATAAGAAGCATTCCCATTTGGTATAGTACAACATTAGTCATATTGTGGTAATATTTTCTTATTTTTTGCATTCATTTGCATTTATATAATATTCATTTTGTTTTGCTTCCGCGGGAGACACCAGAATCTTGAACACACTTGCCAGAGACACCAAGTATATTTTGTAGCTTGTTAAGTGCAAGTAGATTAGTTTTGTATGTTTTTGACCTAGATTGTATTAGGAAATTGAAATGAAATATACCTAAGTTTGGTAGTGAGCTTTAGAAGAGTGGATATAGGCAATCGTGCTGAACCACTATAAATCTTGTGTTGTGGATTGTTTGCGTGATTGCTTTCTCTAAGTTTATAGCTATATCAACTATTGCACTCTATCTATTTGTTTATATGCTGGAGTAGTTAAACCATTATCACACTTTAGAGTAATTCAAAAGAGGATAAAATTGAATTAAAACCAATCCTAACAATCTAAAAGGGGAAAAGAAATTTATAAATCCTGTTCACCCCCCTCTAGGATAAACCTACATGGTATTTTAATTGGTATTAGAGTCTAGGTTACTCGTATAGGGCTTTACAACCGGAGTTAGATCCTAGCAAAAATCTTAGAACAACATTAGATGCCTAGAGAGGATAGTAGCATTTTTATTAGCACTCCATTTTTCAATGGAAGTGACTATGGGTATTGGAAATCTTGAATAGAGATCTTTCTAAATGCTTATGACCATAAGGTTTGGGACACCATACTCAATGGCTATACATTACCTAATAAACCTAGAAGTGAATGGAGCTCCACCGAAGTAGAGACTCACAAGTATAATTTTAGAGCCCTAAATGCTATAGCTAGTGGTCTAACCCCTGATGAGTTTAGGAGGATAACTCATCTAAAGATAGAAAAAGAAGTGTGAAAGCTTCTCTTGATCACTCATGAGAGTACAAGTGCCGTTAAGATGTCTAAGCTTCAAATGTATACTGCACAACTTGAGGCACTTAGGATGGAAGAAGATGAAGAAGTCTCCCAATTCCATGTCAAGTTGTCTAACTTGGTTAATGTTATGAGGAGTCTAGGAGAGGACATCCTGGAGTCAAACGTAATCCAAAAAGTACTTAGGTCACTCCCTAAAAGGTTTAGACCTAAAGTAACTGCGATTGAAGAGAGCAAGGATCTAGAGACTGTGAAACTAAAAGAATTGATATGCTCCCTTCAAACATTTGAGGTTGCAATCAAGATCATTACTGAGAAGAAGGGTATAGCCCTCAAGGTAGAGGAACCTTCCATAGAGGATTCAAATGATGACTTAGCCTTAGTAGCTAAGAAGTTCAAGAAGTTCTTCTGAAGGAATGCAATGGATTATTCTAAAAATAAATAAGTAAGAAGATTATTCCCTAATTATAGGAAGAAAAAAACTTCTCCAAGGAACCCCCCATTTTCTATGAGTGCTAAGGGAGAGGTTATATTGCTGAGGACTTCGACAATAAGAAAATCTAGGTCAAGCCAAAGGAAAAAACCATGACTGCAACTTGGGATGACAATTTTGAGATTTTGGAAAATGAGTCTCAAAGTAGTGAGGAAGATCCCTCATAAGAGATCAAAGCCTTTATGACTTTCAACACTCCTAGGAG
>JAOXJP010194890.1:0-26143 GCA_025762735.1 Platanus orientalis
ATAACTTTGTTATATAAAGTTTGTTTACAAAATGACTAATTTAAGATGAAGATTTAGGTGAAGAAATCATACAATTTTACATGTTTGGTAGTCATTTATTTATAAAAATGACTAGTAGCCATTTGTTGATTTTTATGGTTCATTTGTACATAAATTAAATGTTTTATATAGTTAATTGAGTTGTGAGTGTACAATCATGCTCAACATAGATTGAAATTTTCATAGTGATTACCATAAATCCTCATGGCGAAAAATCCATCAAAATCGAAATTTTGAACCTTGCTCACACCAAGGATCCTCCCAAAACTTTGTCTACACCAGAGTCAAGTTTAAATCTTATGAGCTTCCTAAACTCCTCCGTTCTATCCACTACCGACTTCTAGATACCTAACCTATGCCCTCTTCGAACTTCCTTAGGGAACCAAATTGAGTTCTCTCCATACTTCTCTACAATGACTTTTCTCGATAAGCTACACTTTTCCATCCCAAACCTCCAAATCCATATCCCTAATAGAAATGGATTATGACACCAAAATTGTTAGCTCTTTATGTTTTGTCAATTTCATTCCTAATATTAATGTATAGGTATTTGCTCCAAATTATAATATTGTCCAAATCCAAGAGTGTCTATAAAGCTACCTTCAAGTGAAGACAAGAGTGAAGCTCATCATTTCAAGGAGGCCCCAAGCAAGCCAAGCAACGTGCCTTCTAAATTCCTCCAAGAAGGTTTGTAGGTGTTTTGCCCAATTCCCAAGTTCTCTTACCCAAGGTATCCCAGAACCATAAGGCCCTTGGTCTCTTACCCATTTGATAGCCTATGACCGTAGGAGTAAGGCCTCAAAGTGGTTCTTCCAAGAAAAAGACCAAAGAAATCACAAAAAGGCAAATAGCAGAAAATAGGGGAATTTGGGGTGCCCGCGAAGACTCTGGGGTGCCCCAGAGGGCATACCTGGGGTGCCCGAGTGGTTTACGGGGTTCCCTGCCTGAGAAATTCCAAAAATATGGTTCCTTGGATTTTTGGTTTGGGGCACCCGCGAGGATTGAGGGGCACCCGCCAAGGGGCACTTGGGGCGTCCGCGAGGACTGCGGGGTGCCCTTGAGTCATGGTGGGTGCCTGGGATAGCTGGCAACGGTCTTAAAAAGAGTTGTTGCTCGCTTTCCCCCCGCTTTTTGGTTCCTATTTCTTGGCTATAAAGCCCCATCTGTTTGAATACTTGAAAAAACAACTTCTACACATCTTATTGAGAGTTAAAAACAATTCTTGTGTACTCTTGCTCCTAAAATCTTCATTTATTGAGAAAAATCACACATTGAGCAAAAATAAGGAAACCTTGCTAGAAGTTGGTATGTGAGTCTAGGAGATTGAACAAGTATACATCCCCTTACCTAGACAAAGTCCAAGGCTCTTGTCCCTACGAGAGTTGCTTAGAAGAGCTTGACCTCAACAAGATCAAGCTTTCACAATAGGTGCTACCCTATAGTCACATTTGCCTTTAAGAAGCCAAGCACTTTGCGACCTTCCATCATCATCAATACCTTCATTCAAGGACGTTCGCCAGAGTCACCGGACATGGAGTACTAGCCAGAGACACCGGGTGCATCGCATTCCTTCCATCGGAGACATTGGAAGAAATACATGCTTGTCCAACATATTTAGTAAGTTTGATTGATTTTCTTGTAATAGTTATTAGAACTATTAATAAAAATCAATACACCCCCTTCGTGGGATTGGAGAGTGGACATAGGCCATCGTGCCGAACCACTATAAAACTTGCCTTGTGGTTTGTTGTTTCAAATCTTCTTGCTATCATCTCTTATTTGCACTCAATCACTTATTGCTCACATTGCATGATCAATTTGCCTTTGTCTTGAACTTGGTTTTTTTAAGTACTATTGCAAATTGTTCTCATAATTGAATTGATATAAGTGGCATTGTATTTAAATTAAAATAAGTCTAAAAATTGAATATGTCCTATTCACCCCCCTCTAGGATAGTTGACTTAGGACTTCCAAAAATCTCCACAAAACTCTTGTGGCAGGCTAACCCATATTCTAAACCACTAAATGAAACTTTGTAGCTTCCATTGTACCATTCTATAGGAAATTTTTATCATTCTTTCCAACCTATAGCTCACTGAAGTTTTGACCCTGTGAATAAGAATTCCAAGAAACTATCCTACCAAACGTAAGACTCTTAAACCAACTTAGATTACTAAATAAAATCAAACCATTCCAGAAAACATAATATAGATGTTTAATTAAACTACTGAAGATGGTGGATTCATTGATTCTTTGATCTTCTTGGGCTGCTGAACTTGATTTAATCGACTTCAAATATGGACTTTTCAAGCCCAAATATTTGAATATGGGCTGTTTTATGTCCCGCATCACTGTCGAATCATTGTATACGTTTATCCTAGCAGGTAAGGTTTAAGCTCCACAATGCATGGCATATGTCTCATGTTAGAGGTCTTGACATCTCTCTTCATGCTTAGATGAGTTCTTCACTTTTTAACTTATTATTTTTAAATTTCTTGATGAATTCACTTTAAACTTATTTGTTTTTAATTTCTTTAAATTGACACCTTCATAGTAACAGTTATGGTCATGAAAACCCAAAGAAGGCAAACATGAAAATTATCTGTATGGCACCGTTGTCTACTTTGCATATTTACATTAACATAAATAACAGATACAATATCACAGATTAGACATTTAAGAAAATACTTACCTCAGTGGAGCTAAGTGCATAAAAAATAGCACAACATAACCATCAACTATCCAAGGAAGGGAAGAATGAAAGCATACCAAGGCTCATTGCAGAGGTTGTATTGTATTGTGACTTCTCGAACAAATCTTTGTTGCCGCAATGCATTCTACATAATAAAAATTGCAAGTATGTCATTAAGTAAATGTGACCAGGATAACAGAAAAATATGCACAAGCATCTTTCATATTGATAAATGTAATAATGGTAGTGATCAAAATTTTAAAATCCAATAGAGGATCTAATTCATATAGTAAGAAAAATATTATTGCAGTAAAACAATGAAAACAATGTTCAAAAGGAGAAATTTCTCCAGAAGGCACTCAAGCACCTACTAAAAATATGCAATATGGCACTAATATAAATTTGAATGGCTGCTAGCATATTCATTCCTATACTGTGACAATATTTAGTATTAGAAGTCCATTACGCATCTCTTAGAACTTATCCTAATGCAGCCACAAATATGAAATGGAGCATTGTAGTCTTTCTAACTCAAGCAATAGAATGGCTTAGCTGTAGAAATATTTTAGTTATTCTGGTTTAGTTTGTGTATAAAGAAAGTTCCCCCTATTATAAATTAAGGGTGTCTAATATAAAATTGCCTTTATGAGATTGAGATTTCCAAAAAAAAAAAAAAAAAAGGATTTGATTATATATTTCTACAGCTAAGCCATTAGAATTATTTCATCAATTAGAACACGATTGGTTCAAAAAGAATGTCTCAGAAGAAATTGTCCTTGATTGGCTCAAAAAGAATGCCTCAGAAGAAATTGTGTTTGTACTTTTCATAGAGAAGATGTGTTGACTGACTAAATAAATATAGTAATTATGATATTATATTATTATCCTGCAAAGCTGCTTATTCCTGTTGGTATAGATAGCACTATGAAAGACAATCACCGGCGATAATGCATCACTGGCGAAGGGAGAAGTGGGAGGGACCACCCTGGGTGGCTCCCAAACATACTGACTATGGGCAGTCTTACTGAGATTCAGGGAGGGCCCTCTCTAATGGCAGTCATTCTTGGTTTCGGGGCAAAGGAACAGTGGAAGCAGGGTCAACCAGCAACTGTGGGATCCTTAAGGAGGGCAGAGGGAATACATTTACGGGTACGTCGTTCAAGGAAGTCTTGCTCAAAAATCTATCCTGGTCCCAGATTCCTTGTGAGGATATTTTATCTAAGGGAGACAGCTATGTCTTCTCTTTTTCGAAGGAGAGCATTCGTCTTCGTCTGAACAGAATTCGAAACTTCCTTGTTGGAAGAGTTGTGGGAGACAATCCCAGCCCATAGGCTCTCAGACTATGGGGAAAAAGGGCTTGGGGCATTGGTGGGGAGCTCCAAGTTCGGCAACTGCCTAAAGGTTTGTTTCTTTTCCACTTCCCCTCCATTCTCAATGCAGAGAGGGTCTTGGCTGAAGGGGTGAAGAGATGGCAAGGAGGCTACATCTTAATAGACGTATGGCATCCGTCTGCAGGATGCAGCCGTCAAGGTCAAGAGGAGGAGAAGGGGTGGATTTGGGGTTTTGGCCTCCCTGTACACTTATGGGCTTCATCCCTGTTTCAAGAGATTGGGGAGAAATGCGGTGGTCTCCTTGAAGAAGAAGCTCAATCTGATCCAGGTTCTATGGAATGGTTCCACATCAAAGTCAGGAGGCCCGATATAGCTCCTGAGGCGGTCTGGGTGTCCGACAACACGTACGTGTTCAGGGTGGCACTGTGGAAGAGGGCCTTACCCCAATGCATCCCGGAGAAGGTTTTTGTTAAGGATTTTCTTAGGCGGCAAATGACCAGAGTGGCTTCTAGTGACTGCAAAGATAGTGGGCAAGCGAGGGAATCTTTTTTGGATTCAAATTTTAAATTTAAAAATCAAAACATCTCCGGAGAAGTCAGGTCCCTGGCATCGCAGAGAACTCGGCGTGAAGATAAGGTTCACTTCTTGAGCCAGGGTGAAAGGTTCAAGGATCAACCTTTAACCTAAACCGATCCGGTTTTTAAAAAACACAAATTTGTTTCTTACAGGACCACAAAGGGGCCCCTTTATGAGAAGCCCAAAGGGCATGAAGTGTTGGGCCAACATCGTAACCAAGCCCATAAAGGAGCGTCAAGACCCATTCACTTCGGGCTTGGGAGTAGGCTCCCTTTGGAGGCCCACTCCAATACTCCTGCTTTTAAAGGATCCGGCCCTCCTTATAATTCCAAGTCCGATCGACCCCTCAAGGTCCAAGGAGATAACGCCAGGGGAATTCCCGAAATTGCGAACTGGATAGCAAAGAAGAAGGGGAAGGAGAGAGGGCTTTCGACTAGGGGCAAGGAGGATCTTGCATTGGACATCAATGGGAAGGGCTTGAAGCATAATTGAAATTGCAAGGGTATATCTATCAAAGAACCTGTTTAGCCCACCAAGATCATAGCATCTTCTCTTGGGGCAGGTAAAGAAAGGAGCTCTAGTCTGGTATGGAGTCCTATGATTCGGAAGATGAGGATGGGGATGGTAGACCCTGGTTCGAAGACGAAGGAAAAGTCACAATTTCCTCCCCTAAGGGTTTAGGTGAGGGTTGTAGCAAATTTGCTTAGGGCGATCTCAACACATAGGTCCAAGTTGCTTCGCAGAACCCTTATGTTTCCTCGTTAGGTCTAAATCTGGACTTTTCAAATTTTCTACTGCCTGTTGAGAGGTCACCTAACAAGAAATGGGGTGATTATTCCTCTGAAGACATTGAACCTGCATTCCGTCAGTACGAGCAATCGATTGATTCCGTCCTCGAAGATTTTGATCAAATTATTGAGGCTGATCCTATTCTCATGTTGCCACCTCCCTCTTCCTTGGGATGGGTAGTGAAGAAAGTGGTAGAGGTAAGGAGAAGGATGGGTCTTTCGTTCAAAGAAATTGAACACAAAGTAGAGTTTTTTTGGGAAATTGAAAGGTGGAGGAACTGGAGACCTGCGAACTCTAAACCAATATACAATTGCAGAAGTAAGGGAAGTTACTCTCGGGAACTGAGGAATCTACTACAATCCTCAGTTAATTATGTCTCTTGAGAGGGTGCTCGTTCTAAACGTCGAGTAAGCAAGGGCCGCTCTTTGTCTACTATTTCTAATGAAGAAAACAATTATCTCTTGGAATGCTAGGGGTTTGGGAAGGGAGGAGAAGCGTTGGGCGGCAAAAGATATGTTGGCTCATTGGAAAGTGGATTTATTTTCTATGCAGGAAACAAAGCTTTAATCTTTTGATTGGAGGATAGTGAGGGATATATGGGGCTGTCGTCTTTTTAAATTCATTCATAAGCCTGCTATGGGAAGATCTGGTGGTGTTGTGGTCGCATGGAATACTAATTCTGTGGAAGTGTCTAACAGTTATATTGGAGACTTTTCAGTCTCAGTTTTGTGCACCAACAAGGAGGATGGGTATAGATGGGTATTTATAGGGGTCTACGGGTCATGTGATCATTCGATTTCTGTTAGACTTTGGGAAGAGCTTAGTACAGTGAATAGCAGATGGCAATTGTTGTGGTGTCTTGGGGGTGACTTCAATGCTGTTCAGAGCCCGGAAGAGAGGTTGGGGGCCTCTACTCGGACTCCCCAAATGACTAGCTTCAATAAGTTTGTGAATGATTTTAATTTGGTGGACCTTCCCTTGAAAGAAGCTTCCTTTACTTGGTCTAATAACCAAGAGAGAAGAGTTTGTAGCAGACTAGACCGATTCCTCGTTTCCGCAGATTGGATGGACCAGGCCAATTTTCTTTCTCAAGAAGTTCTTCTTAATCCTGGGTCAGACCATTCTCCCATTATTCTTAAAATGGAAGATTTCCAATTTGGGCCAAAGCCGTTCAAATTTGAGATGAAGTGGCTTGAAATTCCTGATTTTTTGGAGAAGCTAAAATTGTGGTGGGTGGAGTCAGAGGTCGAGGGTGCGCCCAGTTTTGTCTTTGGTTAGAAGATGAAGATTATCAAAGAGAAGATTATTTTGTGGAAGCATTAGGAGTTCGGTGGTCTAGAGGCTAGAAAAAAAGATTGCCTTGATAAAATTCATATTTTAGATTCTCGGATTTCCAGTCAATCCAGCCTGGAAGATGATTGCCTCGCCAGATCTGTTGCAATGTCAGAGTATGAGAGGTTGTTATGGATGGAAGAGATTTCATGGAGACAAAAGTCAAGAGTGGATTGGTTAAAGGAGGGTTATAGGAATACCAAATTTTTCCATCGGATTGCGTCTATAAGGAAATCCTCTAATTCCATTAGTAAATTGAGGGTGGATGAGACTTAGGTGGATGATCTAGGTCTTATCAGAGATCACATAGAGCATTATTATCAGAATCTATATTCAGAGCCTTTCTCGTTCCGGCCTCAGCTTGTCGGTGTTGATTTCGACCGTATCAAGGAGGATCATCAAAGGTGGCTAGAACGACCTTTTTCAAAAGACGAAGTGAAGATGGCCCTGAACAGCCTGAAGGATGACAAGGCCCCTAGCCCTGATGGGTTCCCTCTTAGAATTCTTAAAATCTACTGGGATGTGATGGGAAAAGATGTCATGGCCACTTTGGTTGCTTTTCAGGAAAGGGATCAATGGTGCAGAACCCTTAGTGCCACCTTCATTGCCCTCATTCCCAAGAAGACGGGTGCCTTAGAGATCAAGGACTTTCATCCCATCAACTTAGTCAGTTGCCTCTACAAACTTTTGTCTAAGACTTTGTCCATTCGTCTTCAAAGCGCCCTCCCTCAAATCATCTCTAAGTCTCAAAATGCTTTTATTTTTGGAAGACAAATTGCTGACTGCTCCTTATTGGCAAATGAATGTGTGGATACCAGATTAAAAGAGGGGACTCTGGGGCTTATCTGCAAAATTGATTTGGAAAAAGCTTATGATCATGTGAGTTGGGAATATTTAGATTGGGTCCTACTTTAAATGGGGTTCGGTGTTAAATGGAGAAACTAGATGAAAATTTGTGTTTCCTCTCCTTCGTTTTCCATTCTAATTAATGGCTCGCCAAAGGGTTTCTTTAAAAGCAGCAGAGGTCTGAGACAAGGTGATCCCCTTTCCTCCTATCTTTTCATCATTGTGATGGAGATTCTTAGCAGGTTGATGGCTAAAGCAGACTCGTTGGGGATGCTTAAAGGCTTTTGTTCGGTGACTCCTCAATCCCTTTCATCTAGTTTGCAGATGACTCCCTGTTTATGTTGAATGCGGATTCTCAGTATAAAAGTGTTGCGAAATATTCTTCTTATTTTAGAGGTAGTGACGGGTCTAAAGGTGAATTCATAGAAGTCCACATTGAGCCCAGTTGGAAATGTTCCCAATTTGGAGGGGTTGGCCTCTCTTATTGGTTGCCAGACTTTTTCTTTGCCCACATCTTACCTGGGTTTACCCCTTGGAGCTAAAGCTTCCTCCAAAGCTATTTGGGATCCGGTGATGGAAAGAATAGATCGAAAACTATCTTTGTGGAAGGGTAGGATGCTTTCTAAGGGTGGCAGGCTTGTGTTGCTTAAAAATGTTCTTTCTTGCATTCTTCTTTATTTCCTTTCGATATTCTCCATCCCGACTTCAATAGCAGATCAGATTGAAAGATTACAACGGAATTTCTTATAGAGTTCGAGTCAGGATCAAAGGAAAATTCATTGGATCAGTTGGAAAAAGATATGTAATCCTCTAGACCTTGGAGGTCTAGACATGAGGCCAATCAGGGGTATCAATAGATCTTTGCTTAACAAATGGTTATGGAGGTTTGGGGCTAAGAGAGAGGCTTTGTGGAGACGAGTGGTCGCATCAAAATATGGGGAAGATTGCAATGGATGGCTGCCTTGCTCTCCCCTAGGTGCTCCGGGGCTGTGGGGTATGGAAGGGTATTTGTGCAGGCAAGGTTCAGTTCTCTCGTTTCATCCGCTTTAAGGTCAACCCTCGTGCTGTCTTTGCTGTTTAGTTATGTATCCCATCTGCCTCTATAGGGTGTAAGTTTCACATCTGGATTGACTGGGAGCCAATTATAGTTAGATAGGTGGCCCAATGTGAGAGACTATACTGCTCGTGCATTCTCACTTCTTTTTTTTATAATAAAATCCTTCTTTACTGATCAAAAAAAGGTTCTTATTGGATAGTGTACCTTGTACTTTTCCCTTCTTATTAATAAAATTTTCTTGTTATTCATCTAAATAAAACTTACAAATAATGTTAACTAGTTAATTAATAGTCAACTTCAGGGACACACTACTAAACATTCCCAAGCAAATCAACCTAGGGAACCCACCACATTATCTTTATTATATAACAAACTTTAGTTCCCAGTGCCACTTTTGTTGGAAACCACCTCCACAAGCTCCCATGCACTTCACCTAATCCAAGCCATCAAACTCTTTAATGGTTCCTATTCTTCACAAGAAAAAAAGAAGAACCACTGAGCACATGGGCTTGGGCTTGAACATGAGCTGTTATATGGGCCTTTATATAAACCTTTAAGGACCTAGGCCTATTACATCATCCCCTTAAAAGCTATTTTTTTTTCTAATATTTTAAAGACTAGCCCATTCACTCAGGTGACTTCTGTATTTTCTCTTCTCAAATATCAATTTACAATTGAGAACAGCGGAAAAAAAATTAGAAACCCAATCTACAAATCACATAACAGAAGAAAGCTTCCTAAAAAACAATATTAAGAACTTAAGCCCAATGATAGGAATAGCAATATCCTCTCCAACTGATCTAATACTGATCCAATAAGGAAGTCCCTAGATTTTCGCATAATAAAGAAAGTTTTTAAGTTATCTGCTGCAAGGAACACAATTTCAATTTTCATGCATATTTCACTCCAGGTAGTTCTGAAAATTTTGGGAAAATTTCGCTGGAATGTTTTGAAATAAAGGAAAAAAATATGGATGTTTTGTTGTTAGTTATGGTAAAAAATTTATATGGAGCTTCAAGGAACGTTAAGATAAGCATGATTACACTCAAGACTTAAAAACTATAAAAAACATTTATGTCTAAGTTAAACACATCAATTAAGAAATGGCTACCAGGCATTTTTATAGTGAATGGCTACCAAACTTGTCCTTTTCATGTCTACTTTACCTAATATTTCATCTTAAATTAGTGTGTGTGTGTGTGTGTGTGTGTGTGTCTATCAGCAAAGTCTCGACAAACTTTCATGATCTTTCGATAAAATTTCGCTAAAATTCTAATGAAATTTTAAAACTCATGTATTCTTGCTAAATTTCGCTGAAATTGTGAACCATGCTCTACTGCAAAGTGGTAAATTGTGCTAATGGGACAATTTATGGGCTTGAAAGTATTTGGAAATTTAAAATGTAAACAAATTATTCTCAGATTTATTGTTTGCATTAATTGTAGTTAATTAGAAGTTGAATCATAGGTCTATGCCGAGTGTTGTTAATTGTGCAGTTATAGAATAAAAGAATCACAAGTTCATCTTCAGTCTTATTAATTGTATAGTTAAAGAACAAGTCGCAACTCCATGTTCATTGTTTAATTGAATTGGGTAGTCAAGAAAGTAAAGGAGTCAAGGAGTCAAACTGCAAGAATATAATATTAACTAATTAGCCAAATGAGGAGTCAAAGAGCCTACACTCATTGTGTTACTTAGGAGTGGGGTTTCTAAAAGTCTATATAAAGTGCTGGAAGAATGATATACAGATATATCTTGTTGGAATTAAACTGTCATTCTCTGTCTCTCTCTCCACCTTCTCCAACTCTCAATTCTCCTTCACTATTTCTTGGTGGATTCCAGTGAAAAGTGAGGTTCTATTTCTCCTCATTTTATGGGTTTTCTGGCTCAATTTCAAGAATGGATTGAATATTAATAATGCAGGAATAATCTTGAAAAGAGTGATAAGTACTGCTGTGTGGGGCTTAACAGAAGCTAAAACAAGATCTTAAAAGCTGAAATTTCGCCTAGGGGTATTTCTAGAATTTCTGGGCAGAATTTGTGAAATTACCAGAATGACCCTGGTCGTGCATCAAAAAATTACCAAAATTTACAGGTAAATTCTAAGTGATATCAAGGTTCTATGGTAAAAATCTTACAAGATTTGGATCTGTTTTTCTATATGAAACTATGAATTTTCAGACCTTTGAAGGTTTTTTAACAGAGGTTTTACCAAAACCAGTAGGAAATTTTGCTTATAATTCAGCAAAGAAGTGGATTCAGAAGGTGTGAGAGGTTTGAAAGGGACTAAATCCCTAAAACGAAATAAAGAAAAGAAGAAATATAGGGGGAGGGGGGGTTCCAGTATCCCTGAAAATTCTGGTATATTGGATTAGGAACAGGCCTCAAATAACACAGGGATTACTTGAAGACCTGCAAGCCCAGTAATGAAGGAAATAGAGAAGAAGAACGGGGAAAGAGATGAGAAGTTAAGACAAATTGGGGTTAATCGTATGAGACCTTTTGTCTCTCTATACACAAGGTATTTATTCATAAGAGATTATACACCAATATACTGGTCTGCATACGTATTATAGTATGACATAAATACACTAAATGCTAAACACGCCTACACTCCCCCTCAAGCTAGAGAATAGATATTGAGCATTCTCAACTTGCTCACTATAAACATGAACTACGGTCTACCTAAGCTCTTAGTGAAGATGTTGGTGAGCTAGTCCCGAGTTTGTATAAAGGGGTACAAATATTGCCCTTCTATAGATGGTCCTTGATAAAGTGACACTCTACCTCTACATGCTTAGCTCAATCATGTTGCATAGGGTCATGTGCAATACTGATGGTGGCTTTGTTATCACAATAGACTCACAGGTACCTGGATGTGAAATCCTACTTCGGACAACAACATTTTTAGCCACAATGTTCGTAAACTCCATGAGCCATAGACCGGTACTCTGCTTCAACACCACAGACTGCTTCAGCATTTGATCTGGCTACCACAGACTGCTTCTTGCTTCGCCAAGTAACCAAGTTCCCTCCAATGAGAGCAATATCCAGATGTAGATCTACGATTTGTGAGTGAATCGGCCCAATCAGCATCAGTGTAAATCTCAGCACGATGATGACCATGTCCCTTGTACAAGAGACCCACCATTCTTGGATAACCTTTTAAGTATCTAAGGATCCGGTAGGGAGCCACCGTATGATCTTGAGTTGGGGCATGCATGAATTGGCTAATAACATTCACAGCATATGTGATATCTGGGCAAGTAAGGGATAAATAAATAAGGCGCCCCACCAGTCTTTGAAATCTTCTCAGCATCAATGAGTTTCTCACTGTATTCTTCTATTAATTGATGATTCACCTCAATTGGTGTAGCACAAGGTTTGCAGCCTTCCATTTCAGGCTCCATTAACAAATCTAGCACATATTTTCTTTGAGATAGAAAGATGCTTTGCTTAGATTTGGCAACTTCAATCCCAAGGAAGTATTAGAGAGATCCAAGGTCCTTCATCTCAAACTCTTTAGCTAACCCTCCCTTTAATTGTGCTACTTTAGCAACATCATTTCCTATAACAATAATGTCATCAACATACACTATTAAAGCTATCACTTGAGAACCCTATCTCTTGAAAAACAAAGTGTGATTGGCCTGAGCTTGTTTATATCCAGATTTCAACATAGCTGATCTAAATCTTTCAAACCACACGTGGAGATTGCTTCAGACCATACAATGTCTTTTTTAGCTTGTAGACCTTCCCTTCAGCATTCATCATATGAAAACCTAGTGGAGTGGCCATATATACTTCTTTTTCTAGGTCTCCATGTAGGAAAGCATTTTTCATGTCAAATTGAAAGAGTGACTAGTTTTGATTTGCGGAAAACGTCTTTTGATAGTCTATGCTAAATGTTTGAGTGTACCCTTTGACAACGAGGCGTGCTTTATACTTCTCCACCAATCCATCCAACTTGTATTTAACTATGAATATCCACTTGCACCTCACCAGTTTCTTTCTTTTGGGAAGAGGAACTAACTCCGATGTATTATTTTTTTTTAATACCTTCATTTTCTCAACCATTGTATCCTTCCATTTTTGTTATGCTAATGTTTCAGGTACATTGCGAGGAATAGAAACAGAAGACAAGACCATAAAAAAACTATGAAACAAGGGTGATAAAGAATCACAAGACACAAAATTTGACATAGGGTGTTGAGTACAAGTTCTAACACCCTTTCTCTGAGCTACAGACAAATCCAAATCATCATGATGTGTAGGAGGAAGGGGAGGAATGTTACCTGTCTCAAGATCTAGTTCAGAAGGCAATTCCTGGAGTGGGTCATGAGAGTTCAGGTTTTCCTATGCTACTTCCATGTGTGTTTTTTGTTTATGTCTTTGGGTATATACTTGTAACTCCCCCTTACTACCAACACTACTATCCTTGCCATTAAAGTGATACAATGGAACGGGAACAGGAAAAGGAATAGAGACTGAAGTAAAGCCAAACAATTCTTCACTTGCAAACTGCTCCCCCTAGAGAAATGTCCTACAAGTAGACATGAAAGGAATTGACTCAAAGAAGGTTACATCGTGAGACACAAAGTAACAATGGGTAGGAGGATGGTAACATTTATACCCTTTCTGATTCACCCTATAGCCTAGAAAAACACATTTAAGTGCCTTCGGATCTAACTTGGTACAATCTGATTTAGGTACATGGACATGACAAATACATCCAAAGGTTTTTGGTGGTGAAGGGAACATCGAGGAGTTTGGAAATAGGATCTCAATAGGGGCCTTTCGAGAAAGAACACATGATGCCATCCGATTAATGAAGTATGTTGCCATTTGAACGGCCTCAGACCAGAACGTCCTAGGCACATCCACGGTAAACATGATCGCATGGGCAATCTCCAATAAATGTCTATTATTCCGTTCAGCTACCCTATTTTGCTCAAGAGTACCCGGACAAGTAGTCTGGTTAATGATGCTAGAGGAATTAAGGAAAGAGGAGAACTCTCGAGAAAGATATTCACTACCGTTGTCGGACCTCAGGATTTGAAGTTTAGTGTTAAACTGTGTAAGAATCATACTATGAAAGGATTTGAAGGCTACAAACACATCACTCTTGGTCTTTAACATGTAAACCCAAGTTACCCGAGAACAATCATCCACAAATGTTACAAAGTATCTAAACCTAGACAAAGAATTTATAAGGGATGATCTCCACACATCAGAATGCACAAGAGAGAAATGAACATCACTTTTATCATTATAACTAAGAGGATAAATAGTCCAATAATGTTTAACCAACTGGCTTGGTTCACAAAAGAAATTAAACATAGAATAAGAAAATTGGGAAAACATTTTCTTCAATACAGAGAAAGACAAATGTCTCAAATGACGAAGCCAACTGAGTAACTCGTCTGATCTGGAAGTAGAAATGTCTCTCTTTATTGCTAGTGTAGCTACTAGTAAACTAGAATGCAAGAGGTATAAACCATCATTCTCATGCTCAAAACCAATTGTCCTCTTCATTACCATGTCCTGAAACACACAATGAGATGGAAAAAAGGTAACACAACAATTAAGCTCTTTCGTAATATGGCTAATGGACAACAAATTAAGAATAAACTTAGGAACATGTAACACAGATAACAGACATGGATTAGGGGTAATAGAAATATCCCCCTATCCTGCTATATACGAAAGAGATCCGTCTACAATTTGGACTTTATCCTTGCCTGAAGAAACCTTATAAGAAGAAAAGAAGGATGACATACCGATCATATGGTGGAAGGCCCTTGAATCAATATCCAGGAGCTTTGTGAATCAGAGACAGATGTAAACAAGGTAAATGCAGATGTATCTAAATACCCAAATGATGATGAAGGAACATTAAAATGGTCTAGTTGAGAAATAAAGTGTCAGAGTGCCTCAATCTTGTCTTTAGACAAACCCCCATCTAAAGAACTGAAATGCAGAGAAGTTGGAGGTAGGAGAGTTGGTGTCTCTAGTGGCATAGTAGTCATTAAATGGGCATTAAAGCGGCTAGTACCAAACCGGCCTCCTCCCTGACCACTACTGGATCCACCTCGTGAAGAGGAACGTGGGGGGAGATCTTGTGGTTTACCATGAAGATCCCAACATTGGTCCTTAGTATGTCGAAACCTGCCACAATGCTCTCACTTTAGCTGGTCTCTACCATCAGGGGTGAAGTTCACTCGTCCACCATGGCCATGTCCTATAATGCCACCACAGCCACCTCTAGTAGAGGTAGAGACTAGAGCAGATTTTTCAAAGGAGGTAGTTACATCCATCACTCCCTAGTGTCCTTCTTCCCTGTGTATGTAAGCATAGACCTCATTTAAAGAGGGCAAGGGGTCTTTATGAAGAAGTACGACTCACACTTGTTCGTACTCTGGATTAAGCCCTGCCAAGAATTCAAACATTTAAATACTTTCAACATGCTTCTTATACTCGATGGTATCTTTCACACAGGCCGGGCAATATGTAGTGTAGTGGTCCAACTCATCCCACATTTTCCTTAAAAAAGAATAATATATAGCAAGAGGCTGATTTTCTTGCTTGGACTGAGCAATTCGCTGTCTCAACTCATACATTTTAGCTGTGTGGCCCATTTGGGAATATAACTTGGCAAGGGCAATCCATATCTGATGGGTTGTTTCCAAGAATAAGAAGTGGTTGCTAATTTTTGGCTTCATCGAATTTAATAACCAGCTCATTACAATTGCATTCTCTATCTTCCACTTCCAATAACAAGAATCAGTCCAAGGAGGTACAACCACCTCACCGGTTAGGTACTCCTCCTTATCTTTACCTTGAATATAAATCAACACGGACTTGGACCATGTGAGATAGTTGCTGCCATCAAACTTCACAGATATGATTTGGGGCTGAGATGCATCCCTGACTATTTGAATAATACTCATCTCTTTATTAGTTGAGTCACCTACAGTCTGGTCTGAGGTCCGACTCTCTTCCTCCAACATCATGAAACACTATGAACAACACAAAAGTAAGCCCCACAGAGGTGAACCAACCACTACACACATGAAAATAGGGTTGGCTACAAGATTACCTTCGTCACACCTTGGGCACACGGTACATAGCCAGTAGGCAACTAGAAGAGAGGCCCTAAAGCACCCAGAACAAAGATCGGAAGTCGAACAACACAAACAAACATTGTAGAGTCTTCAAAGATGTCATCAAATAGACACATCACTGTTGCAACACGATTTTATCCAAAGATTTAAAAAAAAATCGGGTATCTAACATTAGGCGTAAAAAACATGAACCTGAGAACCCAAAAACTTGCTACCGCGACTTCAATCCTCAACCAAATTACTCCAAACAAGTTTTGGATGCTTCCTTAGGAAAAAAAGATCCATCCTCTATAGATTAATCCCAGAAAAAAAAATCCAACCTGATAAGATCTGATGGATCTATCGATTTGGGTTTTTTTTTTTCAAGATCTCATAAAACCTTTCGAAAATCATGTCTTTAGGCTCCAAAAAATTTCGAAAAAAATACTAAAATTACCAGCAGGCAAAAACGACCCACCACCTAGGGTTTCGGGGTTCAACACACCATACGGATTACTAATGTCAACCGTACGGACGCTGATGTCAGCATAACTCTGTGTGCACGATTTTGTCCCTGTATTGGCGTCGTTGCTCTAATACCAACTTGAAGACCTGCAAGCCTAGTAATAAAGGAAATAGAGAAGAAAAAGTAGAGAAAAAGAAGGGGAAAAGAGAGGAGAAGTTAAGATAAATTGGGGTTAACTGTATGAGAGCTTTTGTTTCTCCATACGCAAGGTATTTATTCATAAGAGATTATACACCAATATACTGGTCTACATATATATTATAGTATGACATAAATACCCTCAATGCTACACACGCCTATAGGATTCAGCACTTTGATTGAATAAACTTAAGCATAAAACATGAACCAAAATCATGTTTTGAGTAAATGCTGCCCAGATTCTTCAATAACATAGTTGTTCTTCTGTCAGAGAAGTTGGAGAAGTTGATTCTCAAGAAATTGAAGAAAAAAGGGGAAAGAAGAGAGAGAGAGAGAGAGAGAGAGAGAGAGAGAGAGAGACGATTGAAGAATCATATGAGGGTGTTACCACACAGTAGAATGTATTAATATTTGTACCACGTAATTATTACACCAAATACCATCCCAAGTATAGTATGACATAAATACCCTCCAATACACATGAATTTTAATATAAACATCTACTCCAACATTCTCCCTCAAGCTAGAGAATAGATATCTACCATTCCCAGCTTGCGAATCAAAGACATGAATTGTGCTCTACTCAGGCCTTCAGTGAACACGTCTGCAAGTTGGTTTATAGTCGGAATGAATGGAGTGCATATACTGCCCCTTCTGAGATGATCTTTGATGAGGTGATGATTCACCTCCACATGTTTGGTCCAATCATGTTGGACAAGGTCATGAACAATACTAATTGTTGCCTTGTCGTCGTAGTATAAGCTCATTGGTCCCATTACTCTAAATCCAACCTCATAAAGTAACATCCTCAGGCATAGGGACTCACAGATGTCGTGAGCCATGAATCTAAATTTGGCCTCTGCACTTGATCTGGCAAGCACAGACTACTTCTTACTCTGCTAGGTAACCAAATTTCCTCCAAGAAATGAACAATAACAAGATGTGGACCTACGATCTGTGAGTGAGCCAACCTAATCAGCATCATTATATACTTCTGCACAGAGATGACCATGTCCCATATACAACATCCCTTTAGGTATCTAAGAACCCTATACGCTACCTCCATATGATCATGTGTTGGAGCATGCATGAACTGGCACAATGAGTCTTTCACTTTCATTTTCCTTCAGTCGGTGATTTATCTCAATAAGTGAGGCACACGGTTTACACCCTTCTATTCCCGAATTTTTCAGCAAGTTTAGTACATATTTCATTTCAGATAGAAATATACCTTGCTTTGATATGACCACCTCTATCTTGAGAAAGTACTTTAGAGTGCTCAAGTCCTTTATTTTGAACTCTTTTTCCAAATAACCATTTGGATTAGCCATTTCCACTTCATCATTCTCTATAAATACAATATCATCTACATATACAATTAATGTTGTTATCTTCAGCCCTTGGCATTTAATAAACTGTGTACGATCTGCTTGAGTTTGCCTATATCCATAGCATATCATGGCATATCTAAATCTCTCAACCCACACATATGGTGATTGTTTTAGATTGTATAAAGCCTTTCTTAATATGAAAACTTTCCCTCGGCATTTGATATACAAAATCCTGGTGGTGGAGCCATGTATACTTCTTCTGCTAGTCTCCATACAAAAATGCATTTTTTACATTGAATTATAACAGAGACCACTTTTGATTTGCTGCCAACAATATAAGCACCCTGACTGAGTTCATTTTGGCTATATCAGCAAATGTCTCTTAGCAGTCAATGCCAAAGGTCTACGTATACCCTTTAGTCACTACACGTGCCTTGTACATTTCCATTGATCTATCATAATTGTACTTGACGTGAACACCTACTTGCATCCAACCAACTTCTTTCCTCTAGGAAGATCCACTAATTCCCACATCTTGTTCTTTTACAAGGCTTTCATTTCTTCAACAATTGCATCCTTCTATTGTGGCTGTGACAACGCCTCAGATACATTGTGAGAAACATATATGGAGGACAAAACAACACAAAAGCTAGAAAAATAAGAGGATAATGCATGATGACACAAAGTTAGACATAGGGTGTTGAGTGCAAGTTCTTACTATAGAAGTGTACTAAGGGTATTTGTGTCTTTCTTGTTTTGCACTCATACCATCTACATAATGTATACGGTATATCAACCATATATAAATAAAAAGTTCAATGTGTTGTTAGAGTGATTTAACTCTAATATACGATTTTTCTCAACTCTCTCTCTCTCTCTCTCTCTCTCTCTCTCTTCTCTCTCTCTTGTTTACATCCAAACCCTAACCAGATTGCACAAAATATTCCAAGTTGGTAGCAAAGCCAAAGGAGTCTTGATCCAAGATTGAGTGACGACGATGAGTAATGAAGAACACTGCTGATGTCAGCAGGCCATACATTGACATCAACTATGCCATATGACATCATATCCCAAAAGGTTAGGGTTTTTGTGCGGAATGATTTATTGTGAATATTGATTATTTTTTCTGAATTTTTTGATGATCAGAGGCATGGTTTTCAAACAGCTTTTTGAAAAAAAAAATGAAAACTCCTAAATTTGAAAAAACTTATCGATCTATTTAGGTTGGAAAATTTTTTGGGGGTTGTTTGGAAGTGGATGGGTCATTTTTTTTTTATTTGGTGGGAAGTCATTCAAAATTGGTTTAGAGTGATTTGGAGAAGGATTGAAGTGTCTGCGAGTTTTTTCATCCTCCACTATTGACATTTGACATTGATTTTCAGCTTTTTGGTGATTTTTTAATCCGAAAAAATATTTTTCTATTTTGGATGATGTCGAAACCTAGGTTGATACTTCTTGGTGATTGTACTTTGTGGTGCGTGATATTACAGGTATTTCTGACTTGTGTTTGTGTGTTGGAGTGAACTTAAAGGTACTGTATACTTGTATTTGGGTGATAGTCATTGGAATAGTACTTGTCAGGTAGTTATGTTAGGTTTTGTTGGAGGTATTGATTTTAAAAAATGTCTAAATAAAGTGACACTTCTAATCCTTCAGGGAGTGTTGATATTAGTGGTGGCAGCAACATTTTTGAAGTCCCTAATTCGTTGATTACAATAATACTGTTCGATGGGACAAACTATTTGACCTAGTCTTAGTCAACACTTCTCTATATTAGTGGCAAGGACAAATAATCATATTTACTTGATGAGATGGTTATTCTAAGTGTTACTGATCCAAAGTACTGAAAGTGGAAAACTGAGAATGCCATAGTCATGTCTTGGCTTCTACACTCTATGAAGCTAGAGATAAGTCGCCATCATTTGCTTCTTAAGATTGCAAAGCAGTGGGATTCAAATGCCGAAACCTATTCAGAAATGGGTAATACTACAAAGGTGTATGAACTGAAATAAAGTATTTCTTAGTTACTGCAAGGTTATTAGATTTTTCTAGGTAAATCGATTGAAAAATTGGAAGATGGACACTTAAATATTTGAGAATGCCGTTAGGGGTAATCAAAAGTCGACAGCTTTTTGTGATCTGGTGGTGGAAAATGTTTCTAAAAACCTGACTTGTAAGAAGAGAAACTATATTTCTTTGGGAGGAAAAATTACTCTTATCAAGTCTTCTCTCTCCAACATTCTAGTTTACTATGTCTGTGTTCCATATGCCTTCTAGAGTGGTGAAGGTGCTGGAGAAGCTCCAAAGAGATATTTTGTGGGAAGGAGGGAATTCTAAGAAGGATCATCTTGTCAATTGGAAGGTGGTGACTAAAGAAAAGGAGCAAGGGGTTCTGGGGATTGGCAGGATCAAGAAGAAAAATACAGCCCTTTGAGAAAGTGGCATTGGAGATTTGCTTCAGAAAATGGGGTGTTATGGCAATCCATCATTCAAAGTAGATACAGGGAGGATCCCAATGGATGGGACTGCAAGTTGCCTCTCCCTTCTTGGTCTCTGATGTGGAAACATATCATTCAAATAAGTCCTTTTTATCCTAATACTCATTTTCTCCTAGGTGATGGAAGGAGAGTGCATATTTGGCTTGATCTTTGGTGGGGGATGCCATTTTGTCTTTAGTGTTCCCTATATAATTCCGTATAGCTTCTTCCAAAAATGCTTTAGTGTTTGATATTCTTGTTCATGATGGGAGCAGTCTTTCATAGAATCTTAGGTTTACTAGGGATCTATTCGAATGGGAAGTTTCTCTTGTGGGTTCATTGGTTGATCTTTTGAGTAGTGTTTATATCTCAGATTCCAACAAAGATTCCCGAGTTTGGAGTCTTTTTTCCAATGGTAGCTTTTCCTCAAAATCTTTTTATCATGTGCTTTCTGAAGAACCTTTGAGTCAGCCTTCTTATCCTTTGCAAAATGTTTGAAAGTTAGCTACTCCTCGAGTGAAGGCTTTCAACTAGATTGCTTCGTTGGGAAGGCAAAATACAATGGATGTGCTCCAAAGAAGAAGACCAAATATGAATATGCAACCTTCTATGTGTGGTTTGTGTGGCCTTGATTGTGAGACTGGGGACCATATCTTTATTCACTACAGAATTATTGGTCGAGTTTGGCATTTTTTCCTTTCAGCAATAGGGCTGAACTTTGTAATACCTCAATCTATTCTAGAGCTTTTTCTCCAATGGAGTCAAGGAGTAAAGGGGGCGAGAGGTAAATTGTTCCTTTGGGCTTTACCTCAAGGCATCATGTGGGGAATTTGGAGAGAGAGAAACCTAAGAATTTTTGAAGATAGGAAGAGGGAGGTGGAGAGAGTGATTGATTCCATTTTGGTTGAAGTTTGCTCTTGGTTAATGGTAACAAAGGAATTTAGAGATTGTGCCAGGTTGGATTTCATGCGAGATTGGATGGCTTGTGTTTCCAATTATTTTAGTCGAAGTTGTATGAATAATATGAAATGAGAACCCCCCCCCCTTTTGGCAAATTTAAGCTTAATTTTGATGGGGCTTCTTTTAGCAATCCAAGGTCCTTGGGTTATGGGTGTGTAATTCAGGATTGTCAAGGGAGGATTATTTATATTTGTTTTGGGCCTCTGGGTACTGGGTATTTGCGATTCCATCAAAGCTAAAGTGATGGCTCTTCTTTTTGGCCTTCGCATGGTTAAAGTCAAGGAGATGGGGTCTTGCATTATTGAAGCGGCTCTTTTTCACTTGTGAGCTGGTGTTAAAGACTCTCCCCGGGGTATTGGATTTTGAGCCATCAGGTGAGGGAAATTAGGGACCTTCTTAGTCATCTGGTTGTGGAGGTGGTTCAAGTCCCTAGATGCCAAAATTTTTTGGCGGATAGTCTTGCTAAATGAGGAGTTGGGGCTCAGGGGATGTTTATGGGAGAGTCGTTTTCGGATGGGATGTCTATCTCTTAATGTTACGGGTTGAGGTTTTGTTTGTTTCTTATAGTTTTGGTTTTTTCTTGGGATTTTTGTTGTGGGTGCTTTTTTTTTCTGCAATAAAATTGTTATTCATAAAAAAAAAGCTTCCCTTAGCAGCATACAATTCTTCTCTCAACGAAATGTGGGAGGGAGGAGATAGATCACTACCTTACATTCAGGCCTAAATGTAAGGAAGATATTACTATTTATGCCTGACATGTTGAGAAGTTCTGGATTGATGAGTTGTTGGTTGGTCTGAATCCAGAGTATGAACAATTACGAGTTAACATTCTCGGCAAAGATCCTCTGCCATCGCTGAATGAAGTGTATGCTTATCTCAACCATTAAAAAAAAGAGACAACATACGATGACTCAACCCTCTCAGGTAGAGAGATTAACCCTGGTTTCATCTTTCCAACGAGGTGGTCGCAGGGGCAGTGCCCATGGTTGAGGTGGTAGATTTGACAGTGTTTCTGATGACCATGATAGACTGAAATGTGAACATTGTGGGCGCAGTAGACGTACCAATGATACATGCTAGGATCTTCATGGTCATCCTCCAGATGGGTCGTTCTTTTCCTCGGGGAGGGGTGGAGGTCATTTTGGTAGTAGTCACCCTAGTGCTTATTCAGCTACTTTAGTGCCCTCCTCGAATCCATCAACACCTTAGGCTTCTGCTCCTTTCACATCTGATGGGATCTTGTCTTGTGATCCCCCTCCTACAGTCTCCAAATCTTCACTTGCTCACTCAGGTACCTTTGCTTCTGCTCTTAATGCGTCTTTCTCTGCTCCTTCCAACTCCTAGGTCATTGATTCTAGAGCATCTCATCGCATGACTAGTATATCATCTTTATTTTCTACTTATCATGTATGTCAATGAGGGATAAGATTCGTATTGCTGATGGATCTTATTCCTTCATTGCTGGTAAATGAGACATCATTGCTACTCATTCCATGCATTTATCCTCTGTTTTTCATGTTCCTAATTTTTTTTTCAATCTTTTGTCTATTAGTTACAACAAAATTCGTTAATTGCAATGTTACCTTTCTTTCCTCTCAATGTGTTTTTCAGGATTTGGAGATGAGGAAGATGATTAACCCGGGGTTAGCTAGCCTATGACGATTGCATTCTCAGTCTTCCACTTTTGATACCGAGGATCTTCCCTTAGAGGTACCTCTACCTCACCAATTAGATAATCTTCCTTGTCTTTCCCTTGATATAAATCAGAATGGATTTGTACCAAGTTAGGTAGTTGGTCCCATCAAACTTCATTGTTGTGATTTGTGGTTGAGATGAGTCCCCAGTAATCTGGATCTAGATGCTGCCCATATCACTCTTATTTGTCTCATCCATAGTTGCAGGGAAGCTTGGTACATGGTGAGAAGCTCATTTGGGAAGCTAATTCAATTCCGCTTCCCTAAATAGTGCAAGCACGCTTCCCATATTTGAGAAGCACAGTGAAGTGAATGGGGAGCCTTCCTTTATCAAACATGGAAACCACTCACTTTTCCAGCGTGGGTTCTAAAATAGTTTTACCATGAATGAGATGATTATATTTCTTAATTCTAGATGATAGTTTTTTTCTTTTTCGAAAGTCTTGTTGCTTTAGGTAATTGTGGCTCAATTTACACCCGTTATGATGACTGTGTCATGGAAAGGTAAAGGTCTTTAGAGAATCAACAAAGAAGCAATCAAAGAAGTGAAGTTAAAATTTCTTTTAATGTAAACCAAATTCTATTGGCATTGAATGATATATTTTTCTATGAAATTTTGTGTTAATTTTATTAGTTAAATTATTTTATCTCAATAAAAAAAAAGATTTAAATCCGATGGTTTTTATACAAGATCTTTTATAGTCTAACTAGAAGATGCTTAATTATCTAGAAAAAATCTTATGTAAGGTAAAATCTAAAGTATGGATGGCCACACTAATAACATAGTGATTTGGATATTGATTTACATGTAATAGTTTTTTGTTACTTGCATAGTATAGTTTTAGGTTTGTTTATTACTTTATCGGGTTTATTCACTTATAGTGTATTGTAGTTTTTCTTATTGATTGTAACTTATCATTATTTACTTCATATTGGTAATCAGTTATTATAGTTATACTTATTGGTTGCAAACTTTTTGTTATTTACTTTCTATTTGTAATCACATATTTTCTATTATAATCATTTTATTTCCTATTCATTTCATACTATTTTTTTTTCTTCTAATGGTTTGAAGTTACTTCCAAATTGAATTTTACTCACATTCTAACCGCTTTCAAATTGTTTTCCCAATTGCTTCCTAGTCACTCTTTAGATGCTTGTAATCATTTCTTGCTTTTCATTTCCCAAAGATTTATTGATCCTCATTTCTTGCTTCTCACTTTCACATTGCTTCTCACTCTGGTAGTTATGGTCTCATCCACTATCTGCATTGAGGTCTAAATCTCTTCAGACATATTGTATGCGTAACAGTTACACTACTAACAACCATGAGCAATACACAAACTACACTCCTGGTCTTCATGTTGATTTTATCATAGTTGGGTCCACTCCCTAACACCACATGATACCTTAAGTGTCCTGAATCCACACAAGCCAAGCACACATAGGCTAAACACACAATGCACAGGTTAAACAGATGTTCTTGCCTCATACAACTCCTCTACAATGATCAAAGTTCTAACCATAGACATCAGAACTTGATCGACAACACACGGAAAGCACAAGCCAAGACCAACCGACTTGATTTGAACCCCACAAACATGATCAATGCTCATACTGATTGAAGAAATGGATTCTACACCCCAAAATGACCAGCCTTGTCAATTTTTATTGCAAACAACCCTCTAGGTGATTTTTTATGAATAAAATTGTAAGAAACAATCGTCATTGTGCATAGCCGTCATTTTTTCAACTAGTAAACAATTCTTAACTCTCAGTATCCTTCACCAAATCGATCCAAACAAGAAATAATATCTTCCTCTAGTAAAAACGACTAACCCTTTTGAATCAAACTCCAAACAACGAACCCAATCTGATCTGATCGATCAGTTCCATCATATTTGGGTCTTTTGAGTCTTCTTCACAAAAAGAAAATCAAAATAACACATTCTAGGAATTCAAAAAATGAGAAAAATCACCACAATGACTAAAAGTAGAGATTTGTCAAAACCCTAATTTTTCTATTGAGGGTGTTGTATGGCCATGTTGATGTCAGCACTGCTCAGTGTCTCAGACACTCCCGATCATTGCTCTCCTATACTGATACCAAGTTGGAGAAGTTGATAGAGGGGAAAGAAGAAGAAGAATAAGAAAGAAAGAGAGAGACACATAATTAGGGAATCGTATGAGTGTGTTTTCATACGGTGGAGTGTATCATTATTTATACTATGTAATTACTACACCAGAATATAGTGGTATACTGTCCCAAGTACATTTTGACATAAATACCTTCCAATGCACATGTATTCTAACATAAACATATTGATGTAGAATACTTAAGAGATTAGGTCTCTACAAGGTGAAGAATGATGGTAGAATGCCAAAAATTATCTCAACATGATATAAAGTTTGAATCTTGAAATTCAAGAATGTTGAAATTTAATTCAAACAATTCAAAAATTCAAATCTTTAATAAAATAATGTAAGAACGTAATTTTTTAAGTCAAAAAAGGTTAGAATATGATTTAGAATCAAAAGAATTATGAGAAATTAAGAAACGATGAGGGAAAATCCACATGCAACCAAAATCCCCAATTTGATGGGTTTTTAAATTTAGAGCCCTAAAATTTAAGGGACACAAGGGAAAACCTAGCTACAGCCCCTATTTTAGGTGATAAAATTGATTTATGAAAGAAAATTAGAGAAAAGTTGATTGGAGAGGGTTGAATACAAGAGGGGGTTTTTTGGATTTAGGGTTTTTGAAATTTCGGGGAAATTCAAGAATAAAGTATTTTAGGGTTGGAAATTGAGAAAAGTGGCATGAATGGATTTAGATGATTGTTGGGGGCTTAGGTTTAAAAGGAATTAAGTTTTTAATGAAATAATTAAAAATAATTAAAGAAAAGACATTGTTGAAAATTTCTACATTCAAGAAAACACAAAGAAAGTGTTCTTAAAACACAATTTCATAAGATAGATGTAAAGTTAGGTACTAGGTAGGGTGAAATGGGTGTATATAAACTTGCGAGAATAAGGGATAGGAAATGTAGAGACCTAGAACATGTTAGATGTATTAAAAGTGAGGATCAAAGAGTCTTAGTAAAAGATGAAGAGATTAAAAAAGGGTGGAGCTATTTTAAAAAATTATTAAATGAGGATCTTGTAGGGAACGTCAGTTTAGGAATCAATAGAGTAGAGGAGATTAGAGATCATAGATATCTTTGTAGGATTACGGTGACGGAAGTTAAAGAG
>JAOXJP010194891.1:0-12182 GCA_025762735.1 Platanus orientalis
CAGACACTTAAACGACACAGCTTCACAAACACACTTACACAATTAAAACAATTAAAAGACAACACTTCGAAATACACCGGCAAACCCCACGCACATAACAGTGAATCCTTCAATTTCTTACAAAGATTTGTAAAGAACACAAACCGAAGAGAGATAGAGAGGAAGGGTTCTCGATTCAAATACCAGAATCATTCGAAATCCGAAAATAAACTTGAGTGTAGAGATTGATGGAAGCAGCGACCGCGGTAGACCCATGGACGATGGCGTGTTCACCGGAAAGTATGATTTTTCCGGGAGCACGAGCTCTGACCTCCATTTTCTCCTCACTTCGAAAAAAAGAGACAAAAATCGTTTCGGTTTAGCGGGCATTTGGCCATGGGAACAACCAATACAGTTTAAGAGTAATAATAACAGTGAAGAATACAGTTTAAGAGTAATACACAAGGTGACTCAAAGGAAGAAAAGAATTAAAAGTACAATTTTTTAATTAAATTTTGATTAAAAAAAAGAATTGCTTTTTTTTTTTTTGGATTATTGCATATCAAATGATTATTTATAATATTGATGAACTTTTCTATCTATTAAACTACTTAGAAATATATTGCATTTTAAAAAAAGAAAATATTTGTGTAGTTTGATTCATATATCCAATTTTTGTAATAACTAAAAAAATACAAATTTCAAAATTGCTTTCACTAAATTAGTAGAATGTTTCATATGGTTAGTTATGTTTTTAATTTTTATTTAATGAAAGATAAAAAAAAAAGTTTGAAAAGATAAAAAGTTTCCAATATACTAGAAAATCCTCTGCACCGGGAGAAGGGTGCGCCCCGAAACCCCCCTCTCCCGCGAGAGAGGGTGCACCCTGCTCCCAGTGCATAGGATCTGGCCCTATAGTGTTGACGGATGGTCCAACCAAGTTCGAGAATGGGCACATTAAATGGTTTTATAGAAGCTTAAAACCATAATTTATCAAAAAACGCCTATAACCGGTCAAAAGTGACCATTTTTTTTTTTTTTTTTTTACAAATCCGACTCTAATGACACCATCATGGGCAGCAAAATTTTCTTCCTCTATAAAATTTGACAGGGACCGTTTAAATCCAAGGTAAAATTGAAGGGTTGAAAGACCCACGATTTGTCACGTGTCTTATTGAGAGGATCGAGACCAAAAATTGAATAACATGTATCTTATTTTAGAGGATTGAGTCCAGTCATTGAACCGATCAACTCTTAACCACATAATTTGTAGGGATTTTGTAGTTTTTTTAAAAAATAAATAATTTTTTTTTTCAATTGCTTTAAATATTTGTTTTCATTTTTGGACCAATAAATACAATAAAAATACAAGTTGTGATCACACCATCAGGTTTAATTATTGTGTGCAAGACTCATGTAACAGTGAGTCTTTGGTGCAACACACTGCTTAAATGATTCGGGTTTTAAATATATATATAAAAAAAAAGGCAATTCCTTATATGTTGTCACAATTGTCAATGTGGTCTTCTCTAACACATGCATGTCCTCTCCAAAATCTCTAATGCCGTATGACTTAGCAATGATGTCGAATGAAACCAAACACCATCTCTTCTCTTATGTGGTGGGTGAAAACTTCTACCACTGCAGCATAGTTGTAGTAGTACTTATAGATGCTACCATGGATCAAAATAGAACAAATATGTAATAAAGAGTTTACATATTTTTAAGAGTTTTAATTATTAGGCTATTTAAGCTTGTTGGATTAGTTTTAAATCAAACAGTTTATTCTCTATATTTTATATATTGTTATATTTTAACGAAACGGATATTTAACTGAATGGATCTACATCCGTATCATATCCATTTATAACGGATATTTTTTTATAAATGGACCGGATAAGCTTACTTTAGATCGGATATGAACCGAAACACGGTTATTTTTTGGATAACTTGGAGTCCTACTACAAAGGACCAGATACTTAAAGTTCAGTTAAATTTAAGTGGTGACACATGAAAAAAAAATACACAACAAATTCAACTTCACCTTTTCACTTTTGTTTATTAACCTTTTCACAATGTGGGCCATCTCTTGTAATAAACTGGTCCAGTCATTCAATCACGGTCATCCAAAGCCCCTTAGTTGGGGCTCAACCCAACATTCTGATAATTCATTTAGTTTGAACTTTAGTTTGGGCAGATGACAAAGTAGCCGAATCCTACTGAAGGCCTAAGGTCCGTCCTTTGTTCTTAATAGGGGCGCACCGAATCCTCTGGCCCAAAAAGACTAATCACCCATTGTTTCACTTAGGATCCTCTGTAGCCACGGCGCCTGTAACAAATCATGTTGCAGTCACCAGAGTGACGGTAGTGCTTTTGGTGAATTAAAAGCTGACACATATTGTGTTTGGTGTTTAAAAAAGTGTTCAGGTGTAAAAAAAAAAAAGACCAAATTTAAAAACACATCATGTGTCAATCATGGCACACCCACATAGGTCTGTCAATACAGACAATCATTCTCCAAATTGGAAGAAAATGTTGTGTCGTGACGAAGTGTTTGTGGTGCTTATGGTGAATTATAAGCTGACACACACTCGGGTTAACAAAAGCGTTCGGGTTTTTTAAACAATCATTCTCCAAATTGGCACCTTTTTAAACAGCTTTTTTTGGAAACGGTTTCCTTGTTTGGACGATTTTAACCCGGATCACGCCTTTTTCACCCAACACACATGCTGTGTCTAGAGGGATCCTGAATTCCTGATTGCAAGTACTCGATGATCGACACCCCATGTGGTTTTCCTGATCGTCTCTTACCATTCTCAACTTGTTTCTATGTTTTCCTGATCGTCTCTTACATCCAGTAGCCTAATCTTAAACTCTCATAAAGTAATCGGGCTGTTTTTTTTACAATTCATTGCTTCGTGTTCCACAACTCTTTGTAACCAAGGCGGATAACTTCATGTCCATTTGATACTACTAAGACAGGAAACAACATACTTAGCTAATAAATGTGTAGCATTATTCTTATTCCTATCTACATGTTGAAAGCAAATAGTATCAAAGTTCTCAAAACAACTTTGGAAATCTAGGATACAGAAAATTTCACATTCCTACTTCAAGTGACCATAGAGTTTTCGATACATGAATACATTCCATTAGATAAATGGAACAGCTGAACACACAACATGATATTCGGGAGGCGAAGAGACAAAAAGGAATATCAAGACCATAGCAGATTCTTCTTGGTTCTTACTATGGACTAATATGTATTTGTAGGTACATATTCTAAACAAAGTTTCTTATTTTATTCGAAGACAATGCATACTATTGATCTAAGAAGAAGCTCACACATGGATCCTGAAATAAAAGTGAATCAGATTTGGCTCAAGATTACCTCTCCACCAGAAACCTTGAACTCAGACGGAACCTTTTCTACATTCAGAGTCTTAACCTTCCCATCTACCACATAGGCTGACCATCTGCACAACAACACCACCAGCAAGAAGCCCATGTTATTCCCAAAATCTAAATCATTACTAAGGTTAACTGGGCTCAAGAAATTTTCTGCCAACGACAGATTTAATAATTAAAAGAAAAAAACTAAGAGGTCACTTTGTGATCCCCCCATATTATTCGTCAAGTTAAATCACATTCTATTCTTTCCTATTTCACATTCAAATGTGGCATCAGAGTAAAAACATCAAACCTCTGTGTGTGTGTGTGCATTTGGCCCAAAAACTTAGGAAACCGAAAAATACTTGACCCACATGTTGGAACAGTAACAGCAGAAGACTGATAAAACGGTAAATGAACTCAAAACACAATACCTCTGAGAACGAGGTCCAAGCAACGCAGCAGAGAGATCTAAGCTCAAGTCCAGGCTCTTGTGAAAGCTACCATCAAAGTCTCCATAAAATTCAATCTAGAAATGAACAAATAAATAAACAAAGATGTTACCTTTTAGTTAAGGCATTGAAAATAATTACTGCTTGCATAAAAAAAAATGCAGTCCAAAAAGCTTCAGATCTCTTCAAATGGCAGAAAATGCAAGCCGCCCCTCCCCCAAAATAAAATAATAAAATAAAAATAAAAATTCAGTGATTATTTTTTTGATAGAAGAAGGAATTTATTCAAGGCAAGGGGAAGGGGATAAGACATCCCCAGCCAAAAGAGCAACCAGCAGGGAATTACAAAGTAGCAGGATACAAAGGGAAAGGATCTGCTACACCCCATTTTATCTGTCCCCCTGTGTCCCCACACACAAAAGGTGATGTGTATAGGGTTAAAACTGTAAAAACAATTTTCAAATGAAAATAATAGGTACCCATGAAAATGGGGTTTATAGGGTTAAAACCATAAAAAAAGTTTCAAATGAACATTTGCTCCCTATTTAAATGAGGCACCTTAAAAAAAACCATCATGTGTTAGTCTGTGGTGTGGGGACATGAAGGGACAAACAAATTTGGCCGTAGCAGATCCTTTCAAATGGTACTCTATAGTACAATCATTACCGTGGTCCCATTGGTTGAAGTAGATTGGTGCCATTGTAGCTGCAACACACTCAAACTAAACTTTAATGGATGTATGCATGGAAATCTGGATCCTTCAGAACTGGGAGTGTATTTAAAAATACAAGCGAGAGCATTTTATATGTTTTCTGGTACACGAGTGGTGAAAACAATTCTAACAAAATGAAAGTTTTGCTCTTCTCCATTGACTATGCTCTACCAAAGGCCCCAATTTCTGTAACCTTGTGGTTAAAGATACTAGAAATGATGTATGTTGGGCTAAAGGATCAAGAAAGGTCCTTGGCAGCTTTCTTATATCATCAAAGAAATTTGCACCTTAACCATATTCTTGAACATCCTGTTGTACCCCTCACCAAGGCAGCGAACAATTTGGCAGACAATATGGCAAAATCCAGTTCCATAGGGAGGAAATTGTAGCCTATACAGTCTCCTATTTTGTCCCTTTAACCTTTTCTTTTTAGTAGATATTTCATCAAGAAAAAGATGATATCCCCAAAAAAAGTCCCTCCATACTTTGCAAGTCTCAAACGGGAGCTGTACAAACCCAAAAACAGTCTCTAAATCCCCAAAACAGTGTCTAAATCAGGCCCCCCTAATGACAAAACCCCAAATTGCACCAAAGTCTGTACCTGTAAAGTCCTTAACTTCTTTACAAGCTGTTGCCCAGAAGAAGATCAACTCTTTGGCCCTTGTATATACCCTATGAGCATGTTCAGAACAATTATACAAAACTCGTTTATCCAGCACCAACTAAAATAAATTAGTGTCAACTGTCTAGTGTAATAACAAGAAAAAATGTGTGAAGACCACTGACAGGACAAGTTAGAGTGAATTGGTGTGAGTTTAAAGGACACAGGGAAGACTGAAAAGGGATCTTTGACAGAATGGGGTCATGGAGGTGAAAAATGATTTCAGCTTCTAGTCTAATTTAACACTGCTCTGATGATGAACTGGAGTCTATTATCCAAAAGATCTTTTCCCCCCTTCTGAAGGTAAGCCATGTCCAAGAGTACTCCAGTACTGATTGCTTAGAGGGGCTACTAAAGGTTGGCATATTTTGTGTGTATCAACTGCCAACCACACTGGTTAGACACATAAATCTATCAGCCAAACTGTTCGATTAAGATCTTTAATCCTTCTCTAACATGCATCTAAAGTTAGTCACTGAACTTTATAAAATTAAACCCAATTAAAGATCCTAATCAAAGTTCTATTAAAAGAAATTAAAGATCTTTAATCGTTCTCTGACGTGCATCTAAAGTCAGTCACTGAACTTTATAAGCTTAAACCCAATTAAAGATCCTAACCAAAGTTCTATTAAAA
The DNA here is from genome assembly GCA_025762735.1 of Platanus orientalis. Classification (NCBI taxonomy): domain Eukaryota; kingdom Viridiplantae; phylum Streptophyta; class Magnoliopsida; order Proteales; family Platanaceae; genus Platanus; species Platanus orientalis. Next base: position 5,829 of record JAOXJP010194891.1, read on the forward strand.
GAAATTATAAAGAATAATAAAACCTTTAAGTAGAAATCTCCAAATCCTAATTTAATTGAGAACATTTAAAAGAAATCAAAACATAATTTAATTACAAATAATGTTAAATTAAAAAATAACTCTTAAATGTTTATTAAAAAGGAAAACCCTACGACGCAACCAAAGCAGGAAAGGAACAGCCTCCCAACCAAAAAAGAAACAACTAAACAGACAAATACATAGAAACAGAAAAAAATGGCCTACCGACAAAAAGTCCCACACTTACAACCAGATTAACCTTTCCCACTCATTAACCAATGTTTTCCTCCTCATATATGAATGTTTTTGCATCGGCCAGCCAAAAGTAGACAAAATTCTTGACTCAACATATAGCTCAATAACTAGGTCCAATAAAGACTTGTACTAAAAATGGGAGGAGATAGTCCCAAAGAAAAACTGCATGGCAAAAGGGGCACCATACAAGAAGCCCATCAGCCATTAGTCATTTGTTGAACACCCTATTGTTTCTTTGAAGCCAAATAGCCCAAACCACAGCAGCCAGAACAAATCTCCTTCCCTTAAGCCTTAGTTCCCCATCCACCAAAAAGACTCTTCAAGTCTCTTGGAGAAACCCAACACCAATTGAAATCCTTCAACATACATGCAAAATTTCGAGAGAAAACTTGCAATGAATCAAAAAGTTGAGAATAATTTCCTTGTCTCCATAACATACTAGGCATTTATTAGAAGATAAAGCCCCTTCTTAGATTATCCACTGTTAAGATCTTTCCACATAAAAAATTGAACTTTTGATGAGAATCGCTTGTTTATATGATGTGCATTGAGGGAAATAAGAAACAGATTTAGTATGAAGCTAGATAAGCAAATGATCTGCATAAATTATTGGCACGAGAGAATGTCTAAAGCAAACCATTTGTGCTATGGGGATATTCTTCCCCTTGCTTAACAATATTCATATCTTTGGTTTCAAATGAAGTTCGTCACTTAAGAAAAATAAAACAGTAAAAACTACACAGTTAAGATAACCAACAGAGTTAAGGTCAGCAAAATTTATGACATTGATGGGGAAGCCACATACACTGAAAGTTTAACAGCATAGGGAATTAAGAAAAAACCCACGAGGGAGACATTAGGGAGATTCAATTTCTTTGCAAAAACTATAACCTTTTTTTTTTCCCGGAGAATGGATGAGATTCAATTTCTTTGCATATCAAATTCAATAGGGAGAGGCCATTGCATCCATAAAAGCAAAAGAGGAAAAGAAAAAGGGAAATGATTTCCACAACCGAAACACATTGGTGCCATTCAAGAGTTATGAAATTGTACAAACAATTAATATTGGATGAATGATAGAATCATATTAGATAAACGCATCCCATCACATTACTCATGAACAAGGTTTGAAGGTAATAAGAGAAAGAGAGAGAGTGACTTACAGTATCATTTGCTTGAAGCTTCTCTGCCCATCCATGCATAACGTAAGGGTCATTGACGGCTACACAAATTACGGAATCAATCCCCTTGGCTTTGAACTTATCGATGTTGTTTTTGTAACTGGGGACATGTGCCTTTGAACAAACTCCAGTGAATGCGCCCTGGAAAACGATAAACCCGAATAATAAAATTACCCATAATCAAGTCAAAACAAAAATTATATGCTACATATCAATTATCAACATAAATAATGAAAAAAGAGAAAGAAAAGTGGAATAGAAACAAGAAACGAAAACCCATTTTCGATTTAAAAAAAGAAGAAGAAGAAGAAGCAAGCAAATAGAGACAAATACTCTAGAACCCACGCAGCTGAACTTACTGGGAGCCCAAAGATGACGACATTCTTATCCTGAAAGACAAATTAACAAACCAGCAACCAAAATTAACGATTAGAAATCTAAAAACACAGAAAGAAAATGAATTTCGAGTTGATTTTTTCTTCCCCAATTGACAAACAAAGATTGAAAGAGAAAGACAGAACCTTGAAGATATCTTTAAGAGGTGTGGTAGAGAAATTAGAAGAGACGCCTTCGTCCCAGGTTCGAGCCTTCTGAAGAGAGACATCAGGAGCTGCAGAAACGATATCAGTTCCGACTGAAACCGAAGCAAACGCCTTTGAAAAAGCGGCTCGAAGACCACCCGCCATCAACTTCATGGAATGGTCGCTCGATCGCTTCAACATTGCAGAAGCCATCTCACCCTGTCTCCGATACAGGCTTCTTTCTTTGCTACTCGGGTCACTATTTTATCTGGGGAATTCTAGGGTTTTAAAATGCTAGGGTTTTATAGAGCGGATGCCAAAAATGGAGGAGATAACTTAGTGAGATGAGAGAGAGACCTTATCGACGGTCCACCTGTAGTTCCGAATCTTCTGATTGCCCAAAAATAAAGTGTTGTTTGAACAGAATGCCACATGTCACCATACCAGTTTATTAGCTCATGTTTCCTTGGGTTTTATTATCTCCAATCCAACCGGATGATATCACACCTGTAGCAATCAATCAGTGACACATAGGTGTTCCGTAAATTAAAAGAGGGAAGGTGAGTAATGCACTGTGATATCGCTGCTCAGGTTCTCATCGGCTCAGTCCATTGAAGAATGCCACCAGGAGACTTGAAACCCTGACTTCCCTCAGTTTTATTGTGAAAGGATAAAAAATACTCACCTTAACGAATGCTAACCACTGCTTCTTGTCAGGTGGTGGGCACATCAGTGCTGAAAAGTGAATATGCACCCCTCAAAAAAGTGAAAATCACTTTTCAACACTGATGTGTCCGCCCCTGACAAGAAGCAGTGATGAGCGTTTGTTAAGGGAAGCGTTCATAAACCAATCCCGTTTTATTTGAGTGGCAATGGGTATCCGATTCCTATGGATTTGGTAGGACAACTTAAAGTTAGCCTAAAGTGCAAATGACATTAGGGGCTGACACATCAGTATCCAAAAGTGACAAGCATCCCCAAAAGATGTAAATCACTTTTTCGGTGCTGATGTATCAGCCCCTAATGTCATTCTTGCATTAGGCTAGCTTTAAGTTGTCTTACCAAATCCTGCCCAGTATTTGATTAGATTCGGGTTGAGCATCCTTTGAAGTGCTAAACTACCGACCTGTTTTCGGATACCTCAGCCTTTGTGTCAGGGAGCATGGGGGAGTAGATATTACGGGAATAAATGTTCTGCTCCCCCATGCTCCCAGACACAAAGGCAGGCATATGGTGTGCTGGATACCATCCTAGACAAAACATTTATTTCCTTCATCTCTATACACCAGCTTTGTGTTCCATAGATGGGGGAGTAGACAATATGGGTGTACAACATTTGCTTCCCTGATGGAATAAGCAAATTTTACAGTAGTTTTTTGTAACATGAACAAAAAGCAAGATTTTTTAAAAAATTTTTGACACTCATTATTATCGTTTTGTGATTGTTTTGATCATGAGACACAAAAACCATAGCAAAATTTGATACAGCAGCCCAAAGGCTCTGTCTCGTGGTTGTCGTTACAGAAGAAATGAGTGGAATAGAAAAGAAAAGAATAATTTTTTTTTTTTTTTTTTTACACCTATATGCTTACCATGATTACAAGAAAGAACATGAACGGTATAAGAAAATCTCATGAAAATGTCAATTTTCAAGGCTTTTGTAGGGAGAAAAAGAAAAAACAGTATCAAGAAAAATTATAACATGTAATTGAAATTTTCTCATCATGATAAATAGATGACAAATTTTTTGAAAATCTCATCATTTTCGATACAAAATGATGGGAGAGATGAAGTTTGACAACCACCAGACAGCCAAAAAAACATCTAGGAAGAATTCTTTGGTAATGTTCATTGTGCGTGGATTTGGGCCACATTCAAATATTCTACTGCATCTCAAAGTGTAGCATGCATCTGTAGTGCGACACATACCTAAAAATTAAAATTTGATAGGTTTTTTTTGAATTTTTGGAGCATGTGTCACTCTGCAAACAATGCCACACTTTAAGCTGCAGAAGAGGATTTGCTTAGATTGATGTGTCATTTGATTTTCGTCGGAATGAAAAAATGCAAACCTAACAAGCAAAAGAAATTCACGAAAAAAAAAAAAAAATTAATTACAGGCATGTATATGTATGTGCGTGTTTAATCACAGTTAAATCGTTTCTCACATCAAGAAGACTGATTGGGGCAATGCTCCCTTGCCCGGGTGTTGCGGCATCACTTCTAAACCCTAAACCCTAAATACACTCATAATCAACAGCTAGAAACCCCAATTGGCCTGATTTTTTTGACCCTTGGGGTTACTATCCCCGGAGGTTGATCAGAGTCTTTTTATCTTCCCATCGTTTTGTCGACTTGTAGTACAGATTGCCCGTCTTTATATAAATATGTGCCCCCCCCCCCCAAAAAAAAAAAACATGCCCTCACGCGGGCTGTCACAAATGAAATGTCTTAAACAGCAGTATGTTATACACACAAGAGTGTGGAACCTGAAATTCTTTGCTACAAAATATCAGAAGAGATTGAAAGAGGGAAAATTAGATAAATGTTCAGATAATAAACTAGACCAAATGGCTACATTTAAATTGTCTAAATTTCTTGTCCCACCCTATCCATGCATGCCACATGTACCCACGCCATTTACAACTACAATTTACACATTCGTTTCCACTTTCCACCCACACACAAATCTGATTTCCAATTTATACATTGTGGGAGGGAGCGCAAAGGGGGTCCTTTGAACAGTAAGGCAAATGGCAACCGAGTAGAGCTCAAGGGCTCTCGGCCACAGCTCACTGGCCCAGTCAACACAAAGAAGTTCAAGAGAAGAAACAGAAACAAATCAAATTCACATACTTTCCCTTGTTATCGATCACTGGTAATACATGCAAAATAACCCACAATATCAAACTCCAAAATTGAAGTAAATTTGACCTTTCATTGTGAAAAAACATAAAAACAGTTGCTGATCTGCAGATAAGTTGCAGTTTCCGTAATTCATCTGCTACAGAAACAAAATATCTAACAAAAGCAAAGTTCAACCTGAATATCCAACCAACAGCCCCAACAAAAGCATTAATATAACAAGATACAGACCTGATGCAACCTCTGAAAGATAAGTAGAAGGGATGAGGATCTAGTAACGAAGGAAAGGCACATGCGGTGCATCAGTACCTCAGATAACTGGTTCGAAGAACAAACATTCGCTTTCTGTGACTCAAGGAGCTGCCCCAGGACCCACAAAAGTTAGCAACATATATACAACCTCTGCCATCCAAAGTAAAATATGTAGCCATCAAGCATCAAATGCCTTTTAAGTCCCTGAAACCACGGAAATAATTAGGATGAATTTGTAGGACACATGTACAGAAAATAATTTCCTAGCATTTGTAAATTGACATAATATGCCTGAAAATCAGTTGCCAGAAAGGGCCCAGTTGCCTTGCCGAAAGGTTGGATACTGCACTTGATAAGAGCTGAAATTGAATGTACCCCAAGGCACTTAAAGAAGATGATACCACCCCCTTTAGGAGATCTCTTATGCAACAAATTGATCCAAGTGGATGAAAATGATTATTGGCATTGAGAACCATTTGGCCAGGCAATTTATCATTTTCCAAAATTCCAAATGACATTCTTAACATCTAGGAAGCATAGACACTGACACAGGACACAGGTACGATATGATACGGATACGGCGACACGGCAATTCTTGAAAAACGAGGATACAATACAGCAATTAATTAATTAATATTATTGGCTATATTTTATGTTAATTTAATGTTTTAAGTAAATAACATGCATCAAAATGTTTGAAAATATATCTAAAACAAATTTAAAAGTAATAATACATGGCAAAGAAACACATTCATACCCATATGATGATGTTTAGGCTCTCTTTGGCATGCACTCTTGAATCTTGCGATTGTGATCTAAATATAAAACCAACAGATTGCAATCAGACTGATCATAGATCAGATTGTGGCAATCGTTTGGCTACAATATTTTGAGAACACAATGCATGGATTGAAATGAAAACATTGCATTTAGCATGTGATCTCAAGATTGCAAACTTAGCTATTATATATTTAACATAAATCTTATGAAATACATGAAAATCAAACAAATGTGGACATAATCACAGTCCTCCTCCTATTAAACAAACAAGTTGTAAAAATTACAAAAAGCTCAATTAACATAAATATTCAAAATGATGTCAAGAAATCATGGACATCCCAAGTCAAGTGGCATCTTGCTCCATTGCACATCCTAGGTAAAATGCAGGTCTACCAAAGGGAAATAGTATATTCAACAAAATTACCAGCCATGCCACATAAGGCATGCCTATTGCTCGACCTGAACCCGATCCATCTATTAAT
>JAOXJP010194902.1:0-12182 GCA_025762735.1 Platanus orientalis
CACCAATTCTATGTAGGATTTCGATTTTAACCACCATTTTCAAATTAATAATGTAATGACATATTTTGTATAAAAAGGGAAAAATTGTTATTTTACCTCATAAGGGTAAAATTATTCTTTTACATGTTTAAATAGACCATAGAATGGTTTAGAAACTCATTGGACCAAGTCAGAAGTGTAAGACTCAAGTTGGGCCTCGAACCTGTCAAGTTCAAAAGTTATCCAAACTTTACATTTGGGGTACTTTCACGAGTCAACTAACATAAATCCCTAGATAATTGATAGTCCTATCATACTTTGATGGAAAGATTTAGGAGTCTACTTTCTATAAAAACAAACGGTGTACAATTATGGGTTTCTTATAAGAAGTTATGTTCATTTTACTATGAGGTGTTTATGCTGATATGCCTACATATTTGGGGAAACTTCTTGGCCCACAAACATAAATCCCGAATGAACTATTATATGAGTCATACCTTGTTAGAAAGGTCTTTGAGTCTAATTTCCAACCCAATAAATGGTGTCAAATTCCGAGTTGTCTAGAGAAAGTTATGGTCATTTTCCTCATATTGGCTTTTGTTGAAGAAAAACCTGGGGACTTTCGGGACTTTTAGGTTTCTCAGGCTGAAGGCTCGCCTATTAGGGAAAGCGCTCGCAGAGGGGGTGCCTGAGGGCTCACTAATTGAGGCAAGCATTCGCCAAGGGGGGTCTGAGGGCTCGCCTATCGAGGTGAGGGCTTGGGGTCCTGAAAACCAAAAAATAAAAGGCTGAAAATTACCAAAAAATAGTGATTTTAAGGTGACACTTACTCATTGGTCCTCTAAACATATGGTATCTTGTCTTGAATATATTATAGTCCTAAAAACACTTAAATTAGGTCATTTTGCCTCATTAGAACAAAGAGAGAAAGGGTTAGAGAAGGTTGTGAGTTAAGTGTGAGAGTTCTTCCCCAATTGGATAAGTTTCACTCCGCCACTCTAAAAATCTGTTGAGATAGTTTGTTTTTTTCTTGGATTTTATTGTCTTATCAAATTTATACTAAACCTATTCATTTTAGAGAAGATAGAAGAAAGGGAAAAGAGGTTTTGAAAGGATTTAGAGCTTAAACAAGGAAGAGACTAAATTTTGGTGAGTTTTCATACCTGGTGTGCTACTCCTTTAGATTCTTGTGTTTTTATTCATTGATATTCTTTATTTTGGATGAAATCTCAGTTCCCATCACTTGATTTATTTCATTTATGAAGTTTGACAAGTTCTTATCACTTGATGTATAAATTTATGAGATTTGGAATGAGTTTTCATACATGATGTGCTACTCCCTTTGATTTCCTACCATTTTCTTCATGGTTATTCTTTAATATGATTTATATTTTAGTTTCTTCATCATTTGATTGTTAAATATATGAAGTTTGTCAAGTTTTCATCACTTGATTTGAAGATCTATGAGATTTTAGAGAGTTTACAAACTTGGTGTTCTACTCCTTTGTTTTCATACAAATTTCTTTATGATTATCCCTTGTTTTGATTAGTTTTTTTATTTCTATATTATTTTATTGTTAAGTCCTTATAGTTTGGTAAGTTTCCTTAATCCAATTACTAAATCGATGGAGGATTAGTAAGTTCTCGTGTTGATTTCTCTACTCCATTGATTTTTTTACACTTTTCTCCATTTTTGGTTACCATTTTGGAAGAGATTACAAATTTTCATTATTTTTTGCTATAGATTTTGTGAGTTGGTAATTCTATATATTCCATAGAATTATTCCTTTCATTATGTCTTAGTAAAACCCTTGATTACATGAATTTTTAGATTTTATAAGTGTATTGCTTAATCTAATCCACTTTGAGCATGTGTTAGCTAAGATTTATTCATTCTTTTTAATTGTTATCATGAGTCATTGAAAATTCTAAGTTTTTCTTTATAATTGAATGTGAGAAGGCTAAATTGTTATGAAATTAAAAATGAAAAATGATTACTACTTCTTATGCTTGATGTTTGCCTTGATTTCCCCATAATTGATAATCCTATTCATTTCATCATTGCTAGTTGGTAGTCTTTACTTACTTTAATTGGCTCAAAGCTTTATTTCTTATGCTATCTCATAAGCTAGTTTCTCATTGATGCCATTATTATGCTTTCTACTTGATTATATCTACTTACACTTAATTTGATGAGCTCCACATTAGTATCATTGCATCCATATGACCTGTTTAAGACTTTTACACTATCGTTGGTTATAGAAAGTTAGAAAAGGAATCTCCGAGTATTTGGTTTTAGTGTGGTACGAGCTATTACTTTTCGTTTGCTTTTAGGTATGAGTTTTATATGGTTTCACTTATGAATTTTTACTACATATACATCTGTTGCATTGTATCCTTATGCAGTTACATATTACTATATATATGCATAGATTTCAAAGTACTGTTTCACATTCGAGGATTTTGTTTTAGACTCAATCACCGGGTGACATTAATAGGTGAAGACGACACTAGTTGCTCACCAACCATTGATGCCTTGGGGGATTTTTGTGGGCTAATCCTTGACACTCTAGGGGATTTTTATGGGGTATACTGGTCTGATGACCAATTTCAGGTACCCAATTACTGGGTCACACTAATAGGTGAAGACGGCACGAGCTACCCACCACCCTTGATGCCATGGGGGATTTTTGTAAGCTAGCCTTTGACACATTGGGGGATTTTTGCTGGCTATATTGGTTTTATGACCCCATTCTAAACCCAATCACATGGTGACATTAATAGGTGAAGACGACACTAGTTGTCCACCATTTTTGTTCAAGATTTCAACTTTGTTAACGAACCTACACGGGTTATGTGAGATTTTGGTTTTGTAAAGACCCTACAATGTTTATATGATTTTAGTTTTGTCAGAATCCCTATGTGGGTTAATCCATTGGATTTGATACGATAGGTTTTGAGGAGATTTGGTTCATGAACCCTAGATGGGTTGAGTTGTTTTGATCTAAAATGTGTTTTATTAGAAACCCTTTAGGGGTTATGTGAGTTTATGATCTACATTAGGCTTCTATGAGCATGCATCTATTTTGATATCTATTAGCTAAGACAACTTATTTGAGATGTGCAAAAACCTATCTATGTATAAGTATTTTAAAGCAGACTTTACATTACATGTTACACATTCTCTATGAGCCACACTTTATTGATTTTAGTTATAAACTCTTGTAGATTTGGCTTATTACTTTTGCACCTTTATTAGATTCTAATTATTGTTGTAGTTGGTTTAATTCTTATATATTCACTCATTCTGATCTGGTATTGTTCCGCACTCGTGACACTCGATTTATTTCGTGAGACATTATGTATGTTCTCTCATGGGCTTTATAGCTTATCCATGTTTTTAACACCATTTCAAGAGACACCTCATAGTGCGTGATATTTTTACAGATTTAGTCATAGTTATCTTGCTGGTTGAGAGGACCGTTTTCCTTTTCTACTTTCTGTTTAGATATATAATCCAGTACTTCATGTATGAGACGATGATGTATGAGACATGATTTTATTTGGATGTTAGTATTCTAGTTGGACGGTTGGGTGTATGTTGGCCAGTTAGGTGGCCCTTGATGTTACTATTTGCATTTTCATGGATATGTTTAGTTTGGAATTTAGCAGCTTATTTGATATAGATATTTGGTATTACTGGTTACTTTCTGTTGTGTAATTTAGTATGCATGATGATATTTTTCACTACAATTGTTAAATGAGTAATACTTTATGGTTATGCTTCTGCTATAATGTGTTGACAATTGATGTTAAGTAATTGTGATAAAAGAAAGAAATAAAATTTTAAAAAATACATGCACTGTAATTTATAAAGTAAGTTAAGTAAGAGCTCATTCCGTAAGGAAAGAGAAACATCACACTCTGAGATCCGCGATGCTGCGCACATGTGATTCTGCAAATTTATACCCCAATTTTCGCATGCAAGTTTCAGGGTGTGACAAATAAGGTTTTCAAAAAGGGGCATCAAATTCAGAAACACATCATCTATCAGTTTGTGGTGCACACCACACATGGTCACACACACAACATTTGTTTTAGTGATTTCTACATGAGTCAATGCAGCCTTGGCTGTGGACTAGTTCGACCCTTCCTTGAGTTGTAATCACAGTAAGTTAAAATACATTAACGTGAAACTGCATATACAAAAAATTTAAAATTTAATCATTTTGGATGGGAGTTTTAAATTTTTTGTATGTATCACATTGTAGCCACTTATTACATGTTAATGTAGTATAACTTACTGCAGAAGATCCTCTATCCCTCTCCTTCGATAGTTTATATGCGACAACCAATGCAAGGGCAACAACAATCATGAGTTTTGCCATGTTAATTGCAATCTTTCATATGCTGTATTTTAGTTTGCATGGTAAAGGATCCTCCACAGTTGAAAAACCTGGCAGCTTCAAGGGATCAAGAGGGTTAAAGGCAGGGTGACCCACTATCCCCCTACCTCTTTGTGTTGTGTGCGGAAGGCTTATTGGTAGGACTAACCAAAGTTGAAGAGCACAACAAGTTTTAAGGAATAAATGTTTGAAAGAAAAGCCCATCTATCTCGCATCTACCTTTTGATAATGACTGCTATATTTTTTGTAGGAAAAATCAAAATGATGAACAGTTAATCAAGGTCACCTTAGAGTTGTTTCAAAAGGCCTCGGGCCAATTCGCCAACATGGAAAAGTCAGAAGTCATTTTTTGCTAAAACTCGACCCCCCTACGAAGATCCGAAGTGATGAACATCATGGGAATGAGAGACATTGAGACGCCATCAAAATACTTGGGTCTTCTCTCATCAATATGTAGGAACAAGATTAATCTATTCTCATATATAGAAAGAACGACCAAAAAAAAAAAAAAAATCAAAACTAGAAAATGCAATTCCTCTCATAGGTAGGCAAGGAGATTATGTTAAAAGTTGTAATTAGTGCTTTGCCTACCTATGCCATGTCATGTTTTCTAATCCCCAAGAAAATAAGTCAGCTAATAAATAAATTCCAGAGAGCCTTTTGGTGTGGCCAAACAGGCCAGAAAAAACAAATAAATTGGTTAAGCTGAAAAACCATAAGAAGACCAAAGTATGAAGGGGGTTTGTGGTTAAGGGATCTCCATTTGGCAAACCTGGCATTATTAGCAAAACAGTGTTGGCAAGTTATATTAGAACCCCAATCCTTGTAGATGAGATTAATGAGATCAATTTATTTCCTGAAAAACCACATCTTAAGAGATCCGATCAAGAAATTTGGGTTGTGGGGATGGCAGAGTCTATGCCGAGGAAAGGAAGTCGTTCTTAAAGGATGCCTTTGGTTAGTGGGAGATGGAAAAAAAGATTGATATTTGGAAGGACCAGTGGATCCCGAAGCTCCCAGGACAGAAGTCATCGTGAACATTCGTCTTTACGAAGTGTAATTGAACATTGCTTTGGAGTCTTGAAAACTTGTTTTCCTATACTAAAGAAAATGGCTCATTATCCAATCCATACACAAATATATATAGTTGCTACTACAATGGTTATTTATAACTTCATTTGTCAAGCATAAATGAACGGCGAATTTTTTGAAGAACATGAGAATGAAGATTATGACTATGAAGAATATGAGCAAATAATGGATGATGAAGTTGAAGTGAATAATATGGTGCAGTACGAGACCAAATTGCAACTGCCATAGCGCAAGTTACTAGGAACATTCCATTTAATTAATATTTTTTTGGTTTACATTTAATTGATATTTAAAACATGTGTTGACATTTAAAACTCAAATTAATTACTCTTTTAAGTTTTGATATTTGAGAATTCTTTTTGTTTGTATTTACATCTTTAGTTAATTAACTAATGCCAAATTTTGTTAATTATCATATATGTATGGACCTTATATTGAAATATAGATGGTTCTTACAAATTAGACTATATATATATATATATATATATGGTTTTAAGGGTTTATGAATCATTGACTCATGTTTTTATTAAGAGAAACACTTTTTTTTTTTATCAAACAAGTTTCTTTCTGTAATAAGTACTTAAATTGCCAATAAGTGCTTAAGTATTTATATTTATCAAATGATACATGTATTTTAACAAGTGCTTTTAAATAAGTGTTTTCTTAAAAACACTTATTATGAAATAAGCAATGCCAAATGCAGCCTAACTGAGTTAGTAACGTGACTCAACTGATTCAAATATATTTTAGAGTCAACAACATGACTCAAATTGCAAAGTTATGCAGTTAAGTCAACTCAACCGAGTCAATGAGACAGCTCAGCAACTCGATAAACTATGTTATGGAGAATAACCTTGATCCTAACCCAGGTTAGAGACAAGGCAGGTTGGGTTGGGCTAGGAGAAGAAACAAACAAGAAGACAAATAAATAAATAAGGCTGCATTTGGCAGCTACCTATAATGAAATCATTTCATTTGAGTTTTCTAAGGCTTTTGAAACCACAATCGCATGATTTGTAATGAACTCGTTCAGATTTGCAGGATTTATGCTTAATAACATAAATCATTTCATTTTATAGAAAAACCTAAGATGACTTCATTTTTTTTATTATAGTTGACAAATCAGCATAAATTTGAAAGAGTTTATTATGAACCATCACCTCATGGCTACAAATGCCTTGAGAAACTCAACTGAAATGATTACATTACAGGTGGCTGCTAAACAGGCTATAAATAAATAAAGATGTAGGTTTAAAACATTTATAACCCTTCAGTATGACTTGTTGTAACCTAAACTGAACCCGACATGGCCATTATATAAAAACTAAACCTGACCGGAAAAACCATCTTCACTAGGAACACCAATGAATGTGTTTTTATAGATGAGGGATGCTAGCAACACTACAAATAAATGGAGCCAAACGAATCCAGAAATACCATTATCACCTCCCTTTTTTTTTTTTTTTTTTTGTTGGTATGTTGAACATATCACCTCCCTTTTGCTAATGACTTTCATATTTTGCCAAGCTGATGGGGGAAAATAGGTCTCTTTGGTCTTATATCCGGTATTTGAAAGCATATAAGTTCAGTCCCTATGAATTTCAATCATGAGATGCAAATACTTTCCCTACTCTAATTTCTTCTCAATCAATCTTGTCTAAATTGTGACTAAGTTTTGGTGAGATTCAATCGAATAAAGGATGCTATTCAAGCAAAATGATGCTGGAAAATAGGTAAGGTTGTACAAAGTTTGATTGATAGAGACCTATGGACCCCTGTTTTACCCTGCTTCAAACTCTCCTTCAGATCATTTTCACTTAAACCGACAATAACCATTGCAAACCTCTTATTTTCAGATACAAAAGCTAGGAATATTGAACTTGTGTATAACCTGTTTGAATTTCATAGGGTTCCAGCAATTCTTACCTTAAACCTAGTCCAGGACTTGGCAGGTTGGATCAAAACCAAGAACGCAAGCTTCATTGTCCAACGTGCTCAAGCTTTTGTGCTTGTCATGCCCTCTTTAATTGGAATGAAGACCAAACAAAGCTGTGCTTGTTATGCTTTGTACAGGCTTTAATTCTTTCATACTCGAAAGGTAAAAATCGAGGTGGATCACTTAGTAGCTGATAGTGGGTTTTCTCATAACAATACTTGGTTTTGTTCTTAATTAGTTTATTCCTCGTTGGTTAATCTCAGTTGTCTTTTGATGTAAAGGCTCCTTTGCCCTCTTTTATTTTTATTTTTTTTCATTTTTTTTTATGGATCTTCTTACCAAAAAATAAATAAATAAGTGAAAAAAAAAATGAGAGGGAGAGAGAGAGAGAAAGAGTAGAAGAAGAGTAAGTAAAGAAAAGAATGAAGGCAACCTACCTTCATTTAATTGAAGTTAAGGTTCACCACAGAGTTGACCTAATTCTTTATGCAAGGATAGACTAGTCTCCCTAGCATTTTTATGATACTAATAAAATCAGTTAATGAAGATATTTTGCTCTTTTCAACAAGAGTATGCTTTGTTTATCACATGGTATGCCTAATCAAGTAACACTATTACAGCCAATCATTTGCAACAACAACCACAATAATAAAGCTTTATCCCAATTACTTCGTGACTGTTACATGAATCTTGTTCCACCATCCCATTTGATCCAGGGCACCTAGCAAATCACTCATTAAAAAAAATGCACTAATCTATCTATTAGATGAGTTCAATACATACGATAGAGTTGATCAAGTTATTGATAGGGTTTATGCAAAATTAGCATTGCGATGAAAAATTTAGTCAAAGCCATCAATGCAAGGTTGAATAGTTGTTTCTTAGAGAAGGAAATTGGTCTGATAAAAATGAAGCAGAAAATAATAATGATGATGATCATAATAAGGCAGTTAAAGCTATCATGGGTCATTCAAAGTCCTATCTCATGGGTTTGGTTAATACAACGTTTTTTTTTTTTTTTTTACTTCAATTTTAAACTTTGAGGACAAGTGCTTATAAGGGGGTGGAATCATAGGATTCCTAAAAATATTTTTTTTATTTAATATTTTTTTCTTATTAATTCCTAGTTTAATTATATCCATTTTAGAAATTGGTAGGCGTAATATTAGGTAAGGTTTAAATTATATATTGTCACGGCATTCAATTGTGTAAAGGTAGAAAAGATTAATACAAATTTATTCTTTGGAAATTTGAGGCCCTCATCCTTGATGTAGTTCTTATTTCCTCTTTCTTTGATATTTTTTTGTTGAGTTTATTTCTTTGTATTGTGTTGGATTCATATCATTCTGTGTCTTTAATTGGAATGATGGCCAAACAAAGCTGCGCTACTTATGCTTTGTAAACACTTTGATTCCTTCATACTAGAAGGGTAAAAATCAAGGTTCCTCACTTGATAGCTCATAGTGGGTTTTCTCATAACAATACTTTTTTTTGTTCTTATTAGCTTATTCCTCGTTGGCTAATCTCAGCTTTGTCCTTTTTGATGTAAGGGCTCCTCTGCCTCTTTTGTTTCCTAACGAATCCCTCTTACCAAAAAAAATAAATATTAATAAATAAATAAAAGAAAAAAGAAATATGAGAGAGAGAGAGAGAGAGAGAGAGAGAGAGAGAGAGAGAGAGAGAGAGAGAGAGAGAAAAGAAGGTTTGCCATAGAGTTGACCTGATTCTTAATGCAAGGATGGATTAGTGTCCAGGCATTTTTATGATAGTAAAAAAATCAGTTAATGAAGATAGTTTGCTCTTTTTAATGAGACTACGCTTTGTTTATCAAATGGTATGCCCAATCAATTAACACTATTACAGCCAACAACAACAATAAAGCCTTATCCCAATTACCTGTGTTTGTTACATGATTCCTGTTCTACCATCCCACTTCTATCTAGGGCACCTCACGAATTGGTTATATATATATATATATATATATATATAATTGTACCAATCTGTCCATTCCAAGAATTCATTATATAAAATAGAGTTGATCAGATTATTAATAGTGTCAATGCAAAACTACTATTATGGTATATTTTTTTCCTTGAAAACTGATAGAATAGATTACATTCTATATCATGGATCATACAGATCTTGCAAAGATGATGATTATTAGACTGGAATCTGTTATCATGGTTGTATAACATGTATGATTCTATTGGAACACCTATGTATTTCATCAATTTCCGAGAGAAAAAAAATTCCCATATCAGTTGCCCTATTCCATCACAACCCATTAGATGATTATTACAAGATGGTGCAACTTTTTTGAGTTGTGACTTCTGAGCTACCAGTTGTTTTAATAAAATTAATGTGTTTTTAACAAAAATAAAATAAAAGATCCCAAGCCAATTTGTTCTCTTCTTGATTTCCTGCACACTTCCCATTAGGAAATTAGATAATCCCAATATAATAAATAAGGATACACCACCGTTTATTGGTTCCATCCAAATCTGTCAATTTGCTTATATGAACCCGTGACCTCTCAGAATGAAACAACAGCTATTGCATCAAGGAAACATGTCTCTAGTTTGGAATTGTAATAATCTTTCAAAATATTTTTCTACCATTATTTCAATAGATTCACTTAATCATGAGAATAAATGAAGTTAAATTAATTGATCTAATGCTCATAATCTCACCCCTCCCCCCCAAACACCCCAAAAAATAAAAAACAAAAACAAAACTCCTTGAACCCCAAATTTAGATTATCATACTTTCATGTGATTCTTGGAATTCAACAAGTAAAATTGATATTTAAGGATCAAAGTTGTATTTATCATAACACCATTTTATTGTCCATGATTGTCATTGCGCTAAATTTGTACTAGC
Source organism: Platanus orientalis (assembly GCA_025762735.1). Taxonomy (NCBI): domain Eukaryota; kingdom Viridiplantae; phylum Streptophyta; class Magnoliopsida; order Proteales; family Platanaceae; genus Platanus; species Platanus orientalis. The sequence continues at coordinate 10,294 of JAOXJP010194902.1, forward strand.
GTGGTATCTCTAGAAATCTTTATACTTATAACCCGGCCTAATCCCAATTATTTGGGATCGATTACATAAATCCTATTCTGTCATTTCGTTCTATTTAAGTCATATCTGTCATGAAATTACAAGCTACCATGTCTCCCCTTGTTACTTCAACTCAACTCCATGTACATAGAATAACCAAAAATATAAATAAAAAAAATGACAGCATATCACTTGTACAAAAACCTTAATACTTATAACTCAAGAAATATATTACAGAGCATAAAAGATAGAAAAAAGAAAAGAAGGAAATTTCATACATAGAGTTTCCATTATTTCCTCTAAAGACTCCATTACCTAATAAATACATAAAACTCCAAATCCACATACGTATATTATTGTCTAAAATATCTATATCTCGTAAGCATATCTACTAATCTACGTCTTCAAAAGTGGTTTAGAAACTTCCGAAACCGCTCCACAAAACCGCCTTCTTCCTGTCTCTCCTCCCTCTCCTCCTCATCTTCCACGTGGCGTGGCATCCTCTCCTCTCTCGGCCTATACGGGAAACGCTTCCCGCCCAAACGTTCCATTGACCTCGCCGGAATCTGACGCACATCTCCGCGAGACATCGGATCGAAGTTCGCTTCCTCGCTCATAAGCATATCGTTGCCGTACGGGATCTCTCCTCCAGCAAAGCGCGGTCCAAAGTGCTTCCCGTGATGACGGCACCGGTGAGGGAAACGGGAATGGAAGGGGTGCTTCATTTGCATGTGGTGGAAGTGACGGTTGATCGGCCGGAAACTGATGTCGTACGTCATCGTCAACGGTCGCGTGATCCCTATAGCGGCGATGGGATCGGACTCCGGCAGCTCCTGGAAGGAGTTGAGGTCAGATTCCGGCAGCTCCTTAACGGGGACTACAGATTCAGATTCAATTTTCTCGGTGGGGAGGAGGATGGTCCTCTTGGAGTCAGAATCCGGCAGATCGTTTGACGGATTCCATTCGGCGAAGAGATTCTCCGGTTGATTGAACTGAACCCTAGCCCGTGAGAGAACAAAGAGGGAGAAGATAACGGTGAAAGTAACGGCAAGTCTAGCCATTGTAACGGAGATAGGATAGTTGGGGTCTGGGAATTGGGATTGAATGGGAGATGAGGATGGCATTTATAATTTATAGAAAGAGAGTGGGTTCGGGCAGGTGTTTTTTTTTTCTTTGCCGGTTTTGGAGTAGAAAACGGGCAGCGGGCAAAGGGGTAACCGTCCACGTGGTTGGGAAAGAGGAGTGCGGCTGGATTTCTCTACTTTGCTCCTTATTTGGTTGATGGATTTGAGCTGAGCCAAAGTCGGTCATCTTGTACCTTAGCGTACACGGCGGTGTTAGCTTGACTTTTGGGGTCATTGGAAATTATCCACTTTGTATTACTAAAATGCCCTTGAATCTTTAGCAATTCTAGACGTTCACCTTTTGTTTTTAGCAATTTACCCAAAAAAAAAAAAAAGAAAGCTTTTGTTTTAGCAATTAGCATTTAAGCTCAACTGCCACCCATCCCTTGTGAGATTGTAATTAATGTCTTTAAAAATGATTTTTTTTTTGGTAAAACCCCTTCTAGATGATTTGGTAAACCTTAAAAAGATAAAGATATAGGTTTAGGAAATATTTCACCACTTTTTTTGTTGCTTTTTTTTTTTTTATTTTAAATTAAAATTCTTAGCCATTAAAATAATATTATGGTGCTTGATAAAAATTTTACTCTAGTAACAGAGATTATCTTGCTGCTGCATTTTGGAAATACATGAGAAATGAATAATGCCTCACGAGAACTGTGGCAATTGGAATATCACCATCATAAAAAAACTATAAGATGTTTTTTTAATCAACGGATGTTTTGTCAATGTTCTAGTGTGTGTGGC
>JAOXJP010194913.1:0-12181 GCA_025762735.1 Platanus orientalis
GGATCTCGTAAGAGGATTCCTTTTTGGTTTATGATTCAGGATCCACAGAGAATTAGTAATTTGGCTACCCTATGTTACTGTTACTTTAGGGGTAGGGAATAGAGAGGCTTTTCTTTCGCATTTCGACTCAGAATGCATCATTGATATATCAAATAGATATGGAACGTAAAGTTTCTCTAAGTAAATAACTTCACTAAACAGAAAATTGTTAAAGAAAACAATCTTTATTCTGATTGAATTGGTTTGCTCTGGGACGGAAGGATTCGAACCTCCGAGTAGCGGGACCAAAACCCGCTGCCTTACCGCTTGGCCACGCCCCACTTTGATTTCTATTCAACACTAATAAACAATAATATCGGTATTGGCTGTTCGTCAATTCCAGTCCAAATATCTCAAATATCTATGGAATAGGTTAGATTGTTGCTAAGATTTGACACACGTAGATGTAGAATTACTCTAAATTTATTGATCATTACATATAATTCAATTAGATATTGTATGAAAGTATGATTCCTTCTATTCTCATTTCCCTTAGTTACTGATGCAGTACAGACAAAAGATATCAATCCGCAAGCATTCAGACCTTATATCAAACACTTTATGCACATGCCAACTCCACAATCATGTAGGTTAAATAGTGGACCATAAAATTTGTGTAGCCTTAAGTACCAAGTTAAGAGATCTCCAATCAATATATTCCCATCAATCACTAACAAATAGCCATCAAGAAATCCAGTTTAGCCTCATTTAGATAATTTACCAAACACTTTGAATACAGAGGTATCCACACAACAACCTATATAGATAGTTAAAGCTGACTGATTTCTTCAAGATGGAAATCAAAGAGCTAAGATCCAAGTAGCCAGATAATCTAACCAAGAATAGGATAGTCGTATAACTAAAACCCACAAGAATGTGCACCTTAATAGCAGCCGCAGGTCTAGGGATTACTGCTTATTGGTATTTGATATGGGAATCAATGGATAATGTTTTTTGTAGATAGCTGCAGGTAAAGGAGTAAAAGAATTGGGTTTTAGTATATGGGAATGGCAATAAGAATGGGTGGCTGCAGGTATTAGGAAGCATACGGGCTAATATTTATTGAAGAAAATCTCAAAACCCATTAGAATAGGCCTGATTGCAGGTGGAGAATTGATGGCTTTTAGTTTCATGAACTCAAAATCATGGGGAATGTTTTCTTCATGTAGCCACATGGTGTAGGGGAAGTATTTCTATGCTGAAAGTTGGAAAACACAAAGAAAGGGTTGCTGGAAAGCCGGGGACAGTAAGCTTTCATGGAGGATTAAAGAAAAATAAAGATGGAGAAGGAAGAGGTAGAGGAGAAAATAGAGAAGAGAAAAGATTAGGAAGATAAGATACCTATGAGGAAATCACCAACCCCACATCCATAGACATCACCATCCATGGCAAGCCTTGGCATCAAGAAGCGAGAAGGATGACCAACTTGTTTGGGAGAAAAGAGAATTTTTTTTTTTTTTTTTTTTATTTCATCTCATCTGTTCGACCAAGAGATATACCCTCTCTTTATAACCCACGCTAATAGGATTTCTCTCTTTTGGTTTACAAAATAGAAACCAAAAATAATAAATAAACAAAACAACAAAAAAAAGATCGTCCCCCCTTGTGGTTTGGTCAACTATGCCTTAAATAGGTTTTATTACATGCTTCTCACCTCTACCCTACATAAAAACTAAATACCCTTTAAGTCCCTATTCTAATAACTAATGAAAGACATCGCATAAACTAATAAAATCTCTACTAAAAGACCCTAAAACAAAACCAAACCGCTCATAACATGTTCCCATTCTCTTCCTTGTTTGCCTCCATGCGTGGACCCCACCAAGGCCAAGTGTGGGCTCCACCTTGCTCCAATGTCCTCATCAAACCCCTTGTTCGAAAAAACTTGACCTTGAGTTTAGGGTGGGGATTTCTGATTTTAAATCAGAAATTTAGGGAGTAATGATTTCCAAGGTGTTACCAGGCTAGGATTTTATGGTTTAAGGTTTTATTGATGAAATACGTACAGATTATGGAGTTTATGAGGAGCAGTAGGTATGCCTTGTGGAGAGAATGAGTTTGAGTGAAGAGTTTTAATGGAAACTGGTTTGGATACCTGGACGATGGGATAAGGATGAAGAGATCAGGGTTTTCTAATGGGGAATCAAAATAAAGTTTGGGGGAAGAAGGATTATCATAGAAATCAAAACAGAAAATATGTAAACAAGAAGAAAGAAAAGTGAAGAAGGAGATAAGAAGATTATCTTATGAGGAAATCACCAACGTCATAAGCCTTGGAAATCACCATCCATGACTCAAGCTTTGGAACCAAGAAGCTCTACTTTTGGAGAAGAGAGACCCAAGAAATTTCATAAGCTTTTTTCATTATTGCCGCTAAGCTAACGTGGGGCTCCAAACTACCTTCAAAGGCGAAGTTTCTATTATGGCTTGATAACTTGGGTAAGGTGCTAACAATTGACAATCAAATGAAGAGAGGAATATCTATTCCAGATAGGTGCAGTTTTTGTTGCTCTAATTCGGAATCTGAATCGCACTTATTCTACACTGTACACATGCATATTCCTTGTGGAGTTTTTTCATTGGCCAATATAAGAGGAGACATGTTATACATGCTTTCTTGAGGGAGTTATTAGAAGAATGTGATGCACAGCATCATTGGCTTGGATAGATCGTAGCCTTGTAGGTACCCCTTATGGAGGCTCAAGCCCCAAATCAAGAAGCCTTTAAGATGTCACACATGGGGGGGGGGGAACATTTTTTAAAATTGTTATTTTGTAATAAGGCTTTTTGAGCCACTATTTTTTTTTTTTTTTTTAAGTTGGGGGTATGCATATGTAATAAGGTCCTAAGGACCAAGGGTAGAGTAGGGATTTTGGCTTTTTTTAAAAGTCAAAGTGTGGTCCATAGGGCTTGTTGACAGCCTTGTTTTCCTTGTTGTTTTGTCTAGATTAAAACTTAGGCAAGTTTAGTATTTAGCAAATTTGGGTTTTAGATAGTTTCTATAATGTGAAACTTCTAAATAATGTGACATGTAAGCCTATTTAAAGGCCCCTCCTCTATGAAATTACACATTGAAGTTTGATTAAATTTTGGATTTGTATTGCGTTTCCCAATAGTGGTCAATGACCAAGCCTTCTACCCCTATCCACGTCATCTTCTCTTCCCTTATTATCTCCACCTACACGAGTCCTAGTTCTCTTCTTCCTCTTTCCTCCATCACTCGGTTTCATCTCACCATATCTATTTCCATCTCTCTTCTTCCATATAACCACTTTCTAGTGGCTGATTATTACAAATTGCTTGCTGGAAACATCATTAAACTCTGCAAGAAGAAGATCAATCGAATAGAGCTCCATCTCACATATTATAGCCTAAATCATTGGCTGCATTGGAGGGCAGAAGATCTGAAATTTCTCCAGGTATTTTGGTTCTTTCTCTTGAATAATTCCTAAAACTCCATTGCAGTACATAATCAGCTTCTGGGTTTTATTAGACATCATTTTATCTTCTGAACTAAAATTTCTGGGCAGCATTCATATTAAAATCGCACCCTCTAGATTCATGTTTCCCTTTGATTTATTTATTATTTATTTTTTTTTTTTGGGGGGGGGGGGGTGTTGTTCTCCTGTAGGGTGCCTACAATATCCCTCAACTTCCCCTGTGATTTCCCCATCTTCTAGCCCTTCAATTTCACAAGATTCCCTGCTTTTTTTTTGTTAAAAGCTCCTTTAAAGGAGCTTCAATTTCTGAAATTCTAAAATTTGACCCATCTTTTCTTATCCAAATTTCATGAAATTTTAACCCTACTCTCCTGGAGGTCTGCACTACTGATCTGGAAAATTTCAGATTTTTCTGATGCCTACTAGGGGTATTTTTCATAATTTTTCTGAATCTTTCAAAATTACAATTTAGCCCCTGGTCCGAAAAATACCTTATTATAATTTATGGGCTATTCTTTTATTATTTGCAACTGTTTTTCATCTTGTTCAGCATCAGAATGGTTTCAAGTGGGGTCCCCCTATCCTATCGAGCAGGGGTAAGATGATATGAAGATGCATCCTAACAGTGGTAGTATGGATCATATGGAAGGAGAGAAACCAGTCTTTGAAAACACAGCCACGGACTTAAAGATGCTTCCCAATCAAGTTTTGTCACTGTTGCACATATGATTGTCAGATTTGAATCCTTTCTCACAATTTCCAGTGCATCAATGGATCTTTGACTGGGATCCAATTGTACTAATGTAACTATATCTCTGTACAGGGGTGTACTTCATACATTCCTACTATCGCAATAAAAGTATCTTTATCGATTAAAACAATGTTCTAATATTGTTGCCATGAGATGTCTATTTAGCAGTGTGTTTGCAAACAGAATAAAAAATTTGTTGCACAGCTATTGCCTCTTGACCTTAAACTAATTTTTTATATTGTTTATGGTGAATAACATCCATTTTACAAGTTTATTGTGGTTTCTTTATGATATACTTGAGTGTTCTCATCCATCTTTAATCTATGTATTTGCTTATTTTGAGGACGGACAAATAGTAGAACCTTTGCATGCATTTTATCTTCAGGATATAGTATCTATTTTCTGGAATCTAGTGTGTTTTCAGACTTTTCTTTCCTATGTAGCTAGCAGAAAGGCTTCTTCATTATCCAATGGAGCAGGCGGGAAGGATACAATTGCAAGTCTGCTAGCTTCATTAATGGAAGTAGTGCGAACAACTGTAGCATGTGAATGTGTTTATGTTCGAGCTATGGTAATTAAGGCTTTGATCTGGATGCAAAGTCCACATGAATCTTTCGAAGAGCTAAAATCCATTATTGCATCTGAGCTTTCTGATCCAGCTTGGCCATCAACACTATTGAATGATGTCTTGCTGACTTTGCATGCCCGGTTTAAGGTACTAAACATAAGCCACAGAAACTCATTTTCTCTCTCTGTTGGTGTCTAAATATGATTCATTGGAAGCCCTGGGTTTAATGCATTCAAATAAATACCATATTTTTTCTCCTTTATATTACTGTCTCTGTGTCCATCCAGTTTCTTGTCTATTCCTATTTTGTACTAAATCTTATTAACTGATACATTATAAAATGGAATAGTTGTGTTATAAGGGGATGACTGTTAATTTCGCTATCTATAGGGATATAACCTTAAAAGAGTTGAATTGTAATTATAGTTAATAAATAAATAGTTTTTGGATGTGGTCTTTTATTGTCTGCTTGTTTTTCCAGCTTACACATAGTGGTTGATTATTCGTTAGTTGATTCTTAATTATCTTAGTTGCCTGAACAAAATAAATATTGTATACATAATTCTTACTATAGATAGTAGTTTAAGATAATGTCAGTCTCTCTCAAATCTTTAAATTCTGTCTTGACATGGAAAAATCCGTTTATCCAATGCAAAAAGATTATACTTTCCCATTAAATTCAGCAACACATACCTTGTTAATGGAGTCCAACACTTTTAAGTTTGTAATGTTAAAGAATTTCCAGCAAGTATAAAAGGAGAAAAGAAAATAAGGAGAAAAAGAGAAATTGGGAGGGTGAGGTGGAAACTCACGGGTGCACTAAGAGTGTTGCAACCTACATGGAAAGAAAGGGGAGCCCTAGGAGATCGCATCAACGCTTGGGGAGGAGAACATGGCCACGGCCACACCTTAGGAAACCACCTAATAATTCAACACAATTTTTAAAATTCTTCACTGTAAAATTATGAGGGAGGGGTTGCCTTTAAATAGGCTTACAAAACTCCATATAATAGGAACTTGCATTTAGAAACTTCTAAAAACCTAAGAGACTTGCTAACCAAACTTTTCTAAACCCTTAAGACTTTTAAATAATTAACTTTCCTAAAATTTAAACTACTACAGGCTACGAAACAAAATGGTTGTCTACCAACTTGCATGGGCCCCTCTTTGTTGACTTTAGAGCCTCACCAAATGACAAAATAATGAGCTATAAACCAACACACAAAATATCTCACATTGCCTTTGGCTTTTAGCCTTATTACATAAAACCTATGTATAAAAGAAAGTCTAAACTACCCTTGGAACAAAAGGCCTTATTACAAAATTATCCCACCCCTTAAACAATTAAAATAACTCATGCATGTCGCAAGAGTTGAACCTTGCTCTCATGTGTGGTGACACATACAAGAGTCTCTTCTTGTTGTCTGCATCAAGGAAGACTCTCCCCGTATAGATTCGAGCAATCAGCTGTAAAGAAAAAGAATGACACTTGTTAGAATTATTACTTCATATTGTATTTAACATAAAAAACTAATGTTTATGTATCAATATTATACCCGAAAGGCATGTTTGCCAAGCCTGCACCACAAGAGCTGTACCTAACTCTCCTCGGGTCTCTATGAATGATCTAACCGACAAATTGTTACGATTGAAAAATCAATTAGGAAGTATAACATCTAGCATAGTATGCACATCTCAATAACATAGAATAAGATGACTTACATGTCTTTTGGCCGCATCTTGCTTTTTAATATCCAGCTCTAGTCTCATTATAGCCTTTTTCGTGCCATGCCATACTTCCTCATCCACCAATAAGTTGTCTCTATATTTAAACATTGGATTTAGAAAGTAAGCTGTCACATAATATTGTTATAGTTAGAACATGCAAATAATAATAAAAGTTGAAGTATTAAGTAAATGTTATACAACAATGTTTTCAAAATCTTATTGGCTGCATGCAAATCATTGTGGAGATTTTTGTTGTACCTTGTATCAACTATTTTCAAATGCTTTGCGAGACTATGCACTACCTCAATAGCTAACTTTGCCTTATGAATTACTTTGTGTATAATTGGCATTGTTAGCCTATTATCTTGGTCCACTACTGAAATCCTTACTAGAGACTCCATCACCCTACAAACCTCTTTTGTATTCAACCAAATGCCAAAGTGAGTACAATAATGCAAATTTCTTCAATTACTTTCTTTTTTGTATTTTTTTCCCAATGCCCTCCTAAAATCTACATCAGTAAAGCGTCACTAGAGGTAAGACTTTTGTCTAAGAAGGCTCTTTATGACAGCATGCTCAGTGGTGAATCTAGTAATCCTAGGGCGTAGGAAATCATAACCATCCGTGAATTCATACAACTTACTAATGGTTGTTGCACTGTTATAGATAATAAATATATATTTTTTGGCTTTCTCAATTGTCTCTTTTACACTTTTTAACTTTTCAATGTCCTCCAACATCAAGTTGATACAATGTGTTGCGAATGGGTTCCAATATAAATGTTCTCTTTTACCATCTACAAATCCCCTACAACCTTAAAGGCTGCCTCATTGTCCGTCACCATTTGAATAACATTCTCCTCCCCTACCTCATCTACAGCTTTATCCATAATTCTAAAAATGGACTCTCGTTTTAGTTGCCCATCATGCCCACAGACTAATGGATGATCATGTGACAATTTGAGTACACCATAAAATCAATGACTTTCTAGTCTTTGTCATCCACCCATCACACATGGTGGTGCATCCAAACTTCGGCCAATTCTTTTTCAACCCTCTGATATATCTCTTCAATTTATCAACTTTCTTCTGCAAGAACCGTTCGTTCGATAAGGAGAGCTTTAACCCTTGGTCCAACCTCTACAATGGTGTCAACCATCTTCTAGAAAAAATGGGTTCTTCAATGCATTAAAAGGGACAGCAGCATACAACATCCATTTACATATGTTGCTCCCCAATTCATCAATTCTCTACTTACTGGACATATCCTTCAATCTCTTATGCTTGCTACCCTCTTTTCGTAGTGCAAATGGGTCTAGGTCCTGCCATCTAGATGAGGACCTCTTAAATTCCCTCTGTGCCCTCTCTCTCTCTCTCTCCAAGTCAATGGGATTTTAACACTAGCATCTCTCCAAAGATTGGGCCGTGAACTACCACCAAGTTGGTACTATGATCCCCACCCGAGGGCCAAACACTAAATTCCTACACCTCTCCTCCTTAAACATTTTTCTACTTTCTCAAACTGCCCTTATAAGTTGATCCCTCTCAAAATCCTGCAATTTCTCTTCACCCCAACAACTTGTGCATACTCATATTCTTCATTTCTTGGCCTTAGCCCCTCCTGTACCATTGGTCTCCACCTAGCTTCAACCTCCTTTAGTTCTTTACTTTTATGCAAATGATCATACATAAATTACATAATTTCCTTTGGTACTTGAGGGCAAAACAACACATTCTCCTTTTTATGTGTGAGATGTTGCTTTAGCCTAAACACACCCCCACCACGTTTCCACAGGATCTACACTATACCTTCTTATCAGACAATGTTATGAAATATTGCCAACCAACATCTTGCTACCCTTCTTACCCGTATGTGAGTTTGGATCCAAATAATAATTACACTCTTCAGTTTGGATCCAAATTCACACAACTATGTTCTCGTAATAATTAGAATAAAAACATTTTTTATAATACAACAAAAAAAAAGCAACTTTATGGAAACTTCTGATACAAATTGCTTGCATTTGTTTTCAAAATCACTAATCTATCACCAACCATATAAATCAACCTTTTTTGTTTAAAATAAACATTTTTTGATTTTTGGAGCATTTAAAAAATATTTAAGAAAATCTGAACTAATCATAGATCAATGGCTTTTAATGCCGAACCCACATATCTTACATCAAATATTTATTACAAATTTATTTCTAATTATTTTCTATTTTTCGAAAAAAAACACATAAATTCATGTTTTTCTTGCAAGAAATCAGTAGATCGAACATTTATTGATGCTAACTACTGTTTTCTTGCAAAAACAAGCAACAAAAACGAATTAAAATGCTTTGATTCTTCGCTTGAAGTGTTCTTGCAAAAAAAAAACCCAAATTTTGGGTTTTGATGTTCCAAAATCTTCCAAATAAGTTGTTCTTAATCCTCAAAACTAGTAGATCTTAGCAAAAATAGAGATTCCAAGCATTTTGTGGAAGAGAGAGAGAGAGAGAGAGAGAAAAAAAAAAACTGAGTTTTGAGGAGAAATAAAGGGCGGAATGAAGTTCCCCCTTCATTTCATGCTTTTTAGCTCAGGATTGGCCAATCGATGCTCAGGATCAGCTGATCCTCTACCAGGGTGATCTGACCCATTAAATCGGAATGAGGTGGTCTGATTCCGATCCGAACTGGAATTGACCAACTTTTGAAACCATGCTATCCAATGGTGGATTATATTCCCTTGTACATGAGACACATTACAAGATATGGGGCCTTACTGTCATACAGGTCCTGCAATCCTAGAGCCACGATACTTCTAAGCTAATGGTATGTGTTCCCGATGCTTTAACATATCCAGAATTAGATATTACAATTTGATGTAAATAATAAATTGTATTTTGGACTAAAATATTTTAAGATATTACATTGTTTATTTTTTAAATATATAATTGTTAACAACTTTTATTCTAAACAACCATTCTTTTTCAAAAATAACAAACATCTTTAGATATGACAGACATATTGTCAAAAATGTCCTAATTATAAAATTTAATAAGTGAAACATTTGAGATATATACTTTTTGAAATTTTGGTTTGCCTTAGAAATCTCAAATTAATTTATTCAAACTGCACAATAATTTGATCGTAGATCCACAAAGTTTGTAGATCTTTCTTTCATAGATCAAATAAATAAAACTTATTAGAAAGGTGAAAATGGAGGATCATTTTTTTGTCAGTTCTTTCCTTTGATTTGTGATTTCAATCTTCAAACCATGATCAGATCAATGTATATATAGGAAAATTGCTGGAAACAGTTCTTCCCTTGAAAGAAATAAAAAGTGGTGAAGCTTAAAATTAGGATCTAAAGTCTCTCTTTCTCTATCATAATAGATTATTGTGGCAAATTGTTTCATATCATTACTTGTAATACAGTAATGACACACTGCAATACTGTATTATAAGATGATAGCTAGAAAAAAAAGGGATAATCTGACAAAATTTTGTATTGTGTCATATGACATGGAACGATAAATCATGGCACAATCTTTGTGGTCTATCGAACAAGAAAGTTAAAAAATAATCTTAAAACTTTAAAGTTCTGTAATACTGTAACCCTTTGTCATCTCTGTCTTATAGAAAGAAGCATAAACTAGATGATTATTGCCCTTGTTTTTTCTACAAAGCTTTTTTTAGGGTTCTATTGTCTAGGATGTGAATCAGAGATAGAAATCCTTTATTCTTGGCAATCTAAAGTCCTTGTTTGTTGCTCAAAAATTGTAGTCTACATCACTTCACTATGTGTTGATTTCGTCTCATTAAGATTTCCTCCATTCAATCAAGAACTTGAGGCCTTCCCACCCCTATGTTCTTCTTTAACTCTTTCCGGTATAGAATGGGGGTAAAGTTCATCATGTTTTACTTGTGTCTTCATGTGGAAGGGCTTGATCTTCTACAATGCTTTTTAGTAAATGGTTTTTGATACTTATGGTTTTTGATACTTTTAGTAAAGGGCGGCTTGGCCCAACGGTAAGGCTTACCGTTAGCGTCCCCGGTGGCGCGGGTTCAAGTCACAGAAATAGTCTCTCCAGAAATGGGGGTAAAGCTGCTTACATCTTGTCCTCCCCAAACCCCGCGTTAGCGAAAGCCTCGTGCACTGAGCCGCCCACAAAAGAATAAAACTTCTAATTCTTTGTCAACGGAATCCAAGGGCTTGATGGCGTGTTTCTTGAATTTAGGTATTGATGATACCTGACTGTAGGAGAATCGCTTCTTTTCATGGCTTCATGCTTGATCCGAAAAGGAGAGAAACACCGTGAATCTTGCTCTCAGGGTCAGATTTGTGACGTAGTTCTGAGATGCAAGGAATCTTCTTCTCTCTAGCAACGAACTGTTGTTGATGGAGAGACTGGAAAGTATGCCTTGAGTCTTCAAGCTTTTAGAGAGCTCTGGAGATGCTTTGGGAGTCTTTTTCTCTCTAAAGCTTCTTGCTTCAAGTCTTTAGCCAAAAATGTCTCTTCTTTATGTTGGAGTGGGGTATTTATAGACTTAGGGTTAGAATCTTGTTAAACCCTTGATTGGGTGTTGATTGGATGCTCTTACCCATTTCAGTCTAAAAGAGTGATTGCACATTCCTTGTTTGGAGAGAAGTGCGATTTATGGAATTATTTGTATTCCATGAGTGGCATAACCTTCATTTTTTACTCAAGAGAATCTAGATTTGATTTTATTCAAACCTCTCTCATGTGGGTCCCATACTAGCTAGGTTTTTGGGTCAACTAATGGGCTGAGACATGTGTGGGTTTGGTGGTCTTATGGGTTATTGTTTGAAACCCGGACCAAGCCCAATGGATTTGTTCCTTCAATGGGCTTAATTTGTAAATTTGAAGCCCATGTATGACTTGTGAGTTTTTGGTGTGTATTTGTGAGGGTGTAAGCCCTTATTTGTAATTTGTATAAAATTCAGGCATCTACAGACTAGTTAAATTCAAGATGAGGTCTGGTGGTGTATATTGTTTGCTGATGGCAATAGTTTTGCTTAACGAGGTTAGACACGGGTTATGCCAGGTTAAAGTATCAAGTTATAGAATCAAAACAATTTAGGACAAGCCTGATTAAAATAGAATATATAGAATAAACTTTTTCTCTCTCCCTCTTTCTCTATCTACCAGTAACCCTCTTTCTATTTCTCTAGCTACTGCCAGCAAATCCCTTCTTTCTCCTTCTCTCTCTATCACCGGTAAACCCCTCTCTTTCTTTCCCTACCAGCAACCCTCTCTCTCATTCTCTCTCTACCACCAGCAAACCCCTTCTCTCTCTCTCTCTCTACCACCTGTAAACCCCTCTTCTTTCTCTCTATACCACCAGTAAACCCCGCTTTCTCTTTCACTCTCCTCTAGCAAACCCCATCTTTTCTTTGTCTCTCTACAAACCACCCCTCAATTTACCCCACTACCGCTGCCCTCTCTCTCCTTCTCTTTTTCTGACGCAGCGGAATAGCAAGGAGAAGAACAAATCGTCTCCTTTGTTTGGGAAAAAACCCTAAACTTCACCAAGGAAGAGAAACTCGCTCTAAAACTTTTTTTAATGAAAAACTGAATTGCCTTGAAGGCTACAATGCTTTAAATAGAGAAAAGAAACCCTAATTTGTGTTAGGCATGAAATTAGGCTA